>JAODAL010052082.1:0-26224 GCA_025379985.1 Phyllomedusa bahiana
TCCAAAAAATAGATCTATCAACAAAGCTTGGACAAACCAAAGGGAAAAAAACACCGTCTGAAATTATACGGGTATTTAAAAGGTATTTTTTTGGGCCCCTCAGTACACCTGTGGTGACTACAAAAATTGCTGGATTCAAATTTAACTGCAAGGTGGCTCTATCAACACAGCTGGCTGCGCCAAAGTGAAAAAAACACGTATCTGAAATGTATACGGGGTAATAAAAGGTATTTTTTGGCACCTATCAATTCACTGTGGTGACTACAATTGCTGTATTCAAATTTAACTGCAAAGTAGAAACTATCAACAAAGCTTGACTGACCAAAAGTGAAAAAACACCTGTCTGAAATGTAACGGAATTAAAAGGTATTTTTTGGCACCTATCAGTACACCTGTGGTGACTACAAAATTGCTGATTCAAATTTAACTGCAAAGGGAGATCTATCAACAAGCTTGACTGACCCAAAAAGGAAAAAAAACACCTTCTGAAATGTATACGGGATAATTAAAAGGTAATTTTTTGGGACTATCAGTTCACCTGTGGTGACTACAAAATTGCTGATTCAAATTTAACTGCAAAGTAGATCTATCAACAAAGCTTGACTACCAAAAATGCATAAAAAATACCACCATGCCTGAAATGTTTACGGGATATTAAATAGGTATTTTGGCCTCTATCTTACAACTTTGGTGATAACAAATTTGCTGGATTCAAAATGTAGTACTGCAAAGGTAGATCTATCATCAGCATTGTTCGTGACACAAAGTGAAAAAAAAAACACCTGTCTGAAATTGTTTACGGATATTAATTAGGTATCTTTTGGCAACCTGTCAAGTAACACCTGTGGTGACTACCCAAAAATTGCTGGATTTCATATTTAACTGCAAAAGTTGATTCTTTCAACAAAGCTTGGGACTGGTACCATAAGTGAAAAAATAAAACACCTGGTCTGTAATGGTTATACTGTTTATTTATATAAAGTTTTTTTGGCACCTTTTCTGTTCCACCTGTGGTTGTCTACCAAAGTTGCTGGATTTATATTTATGTGCTAGGTGTGCCTCTTTCTTAACAAGCATTGGCCTGCGGTCATAAGTGAAAAAAACATCATATACTGTTATTTATTTACTGATAATAAAACGGTTTTTTTTGGGATCCTTTCTATCCTTGTGCGTGGGGTAATTATCATTAGTTGCTGGATATGTCAAATACTCTTTATGCACTTAGTGATCTATCAAAAGCTTGACTGACCTTAAGTGAATCAAATTATTACTACATGTCTGAATTGTAATATGGTATTAAAAGGTATTTTTTGGCAAAACTATCAGTTACAGCCTGTGGTGACTACCCAAAGTTGGCTGGATTCTAATTTTAACTTGCAAGGTGGGCTTATCACACAGCTGGCCTGCGCGCAAATGATGTAAAAAAAAACATCAGTATCTGAATTGTATACTGATATTAAAAAGGTATTTTTTGGGCCACCTTTAAAATACCTGTGAGTGTGACTACTAAGTTGCTGGATTCATAATTTAAATACTGCAAAGTAAAACTATCAACCAAAAATGCTTGTCTGACCAAAAGTGAAAAAAAAAACACCTGTCTGAAATGATTACGGATATTAAATAGGTTTTTTTGGCTACTATCAGTACACCTGTGGTGGAACACTACAATTTTTCTGGATTCACAAATTTAACCTGCTCATAGTAGATCTATCCATAAAACGCTTGGACTGACCAAAGTGGAAATTAACACCTGTTTCTCGAAACTGTATTCTCGGATATTAAAAAGGTATTTTTGGCACCTTATCAGTACTACCTGGGGGTGATACTTAAAGTTGGCTGGTTTCAAAAATTTAACTTCAATGTAGACTATCAAAACAAAGGCTTGACTGACAAAAAGTGAAAAAAAAACACCTGTCTGAAAGGTATACGGGTTATTAAAATTGGTATTTTTGGGCACCTATCTGTACACCCTTGTGGGTGGACTATCTAAAATTTGACTGGTTCAAATTTAACTGCAAAGTAGATCTTAAACAAAGGGCATTGATGACATAAGAAGGAAAAAAAAACACCCTTTTTTGGGGGCGGGGTCTGAATGTATACGGATATTAAAAGGTATTTTTGGGCACCTTATCAGTACACCTGTGGTGACTACAAGTCTTGCCGGATTAAAATTTAAACTGCATAGGTGGCTCTATTCTGCATAGCTGGCCTGCGCCAAAGTGAAAAAAACTACGTATTTGAAATGTATACTGATAATTAAGACAAGGGTATTTTTTTGGACACCTATCAACCGCAGTGGTGACTACCAAGTTGATGGATATTCAAATTTAACTGCAAATGTAGATCTATCGACAAAGCTTGACTGGATCCCAAATGTGAAATAAAAAAACATGGTATCTGAAATGTATACTGATGATTAAAAGGTATTGTTGGACCTATCAGTACAAACCTGGTCGTGGACGTCAAAGTTGCTGGGATCACAAATTTAACTGCAAGGTTGGGCTCTATCAACACAAGCTGGCCTGCGCCAAAGTGGAAAAAAACTTTCTGATATGCTATACCTGATTATTAAAAGGTATTTTTTCTGGCCACCTATCAACCCTGTTGGTGATACAAAGTTGCTGGATTCACAAATTTAACTGCAATGTAGATTATAACAAAGCTTGACTGATCCAAAATAGTGAAAAAAAAACCATCCCCTGTCTGAAAATGTATACGGATTTTAAAAATGTTTTTTTGGCTACCTATCAGTACTCTGTGGTTGACTACACAAGTTGCTTGATTTTCAAATTTTAACTGCAAAGTAGATCTTTCAACAAAAGCTTGGGGACTGACCAAAAGTTGAAAAAAACACCTGTTCTGAGAACTGATATAATGATATTAAAAGGTTTTTTTTGGCACCTATCTAACCTGTGGTGACTAATCACTTGCTGGATTCAAATTTAACCTGCAAAGTTAGATCTGATAAACCAAATGATTGAACTGACCAAAAGTGGTCACAAAACCCCACATGTCTGAATGTATCGGATATTAAAAAGGTATTTTTGGCGCAACCTATCAAGTACACCTGTGGTGACTAACCAAAAGTGGCTGGATTTATATTTCAACTTGCATGGTGGCTCTATCAACACTGCTGACCTGCGCCCCCAACAAAGTGAAAAAAAACACGTTTTCTGAAAAATGTATTCTGATAATAAAAGGTATTTTTTGGCCACTATCAACCCTGTGGTTATACAAAGTTGCTGGATTCAAATTTAACTGCAAAAGTATACCTATCCAACATAAGTTGAGACTCTTGGTCCAAAAGTGAATAAAAAACACCCTGTTCTGCTCAATGTATACGGCATTTTCAAAAGGTATTTTTGGCACCTATCAGTTACCACCTGTGGTGGTACTCAAATTTACTGGATTTCAAATTTTAACTTCCAAAGTAGGATCTATTCAACAAGCTTGGATGACAAAAGTGGAAAAAAATAAAACAGCTGGGTCTGAAATTGGTTTTACGGATATTAAATAGGTACTTTTTTGGCAACCTATCTCAGTACATCCTGGGGTGCTTACCTAAAGTTGCCTGGATTCCAAATTTAAAACTGCTAAGTGATCTATAAACAAGCTTGACCTGAACCTAAAAGTGAAATAAACACCTGTCTGAAATGTATAATACGGATATTAAAAAGGTAATTTTTTAGGCATATACTATCAGTACCACCTGGTGGTGACTACTAATTTTGCTGGATTCAAATTTAACTGCAAAGTTTGATCTTCAACAAAGCTTGACTGTCAAAAGTGGAAAAAAACACATGATGCTTGTTACTGATATTATCGGATATTAAAAGGTATTTTTTGGCCCACCTTTACAAGTCACTCCTGTGGTGCTACAAAGTTTTGCTGGATTCAAATTTAACTGCAAGGTGGGCTCTAATACAGCAACAGATGGCCTGCGCCCAAATGTGAAAAAATACAACTGTATTTGGAATATGTTATATGATAGTAAAAGGGTATTTTTATGGATGACCTCATCAAAAACTGTGGTGGGAACTACAAAAGTTGCTAGGGGATTCAAATTTAACTTGCTCTAAGTGATCTTATCAACATAAGCTTGGACTGACCAAAAGTTGAAAAAAACAACCTGGTCTGAAATGTATACGGATATTAAAAGGGGTTATTTTTGGCTCCCTATCAGTACAATACTAGGGGTGATCTACAATAAGTTGCTCTGATTCAAATTTAACTTCAAAGTAGATTCTATTCAACAAACAAGCTTTTTATGACCAAAAGTGAAAAAAAAAAAACACCTGGTCTGTAAGTGTATACGGATATTAAATAATGGTATATTTTGTGCAACGCCTATTTCAGTTACTCCTTCGTGGTGACTACAAAGTCTGATGGATTCAAATTTAACCTGCAAAAGCTAAGATCTATCAACAATGCCTGGGACTGACCAAATGTGAAAAAAAAACACCTGGTATGAAAATGTAACTACGGATATTTTTAAAAGGGTATTTTTTGGCACCATATCTAGTACACCTGTTGGTGAATACAACATTTGCTGGGATTCAATTTAACTGCAAAGTAGACCTCTTCCTTCACATACACAAAAGGCTTGGACTGACCAAGAAAGTGGAAAAGAAAACACATGTCTGATAATGGTATACAGGATGTTATATAAGGGTATTTTGTTGCCACCTTACAGTTACGACCTGTGGTGGACTACAACAGTTGACTCGGAATTTTTAAAAATTTTACTGCATGGTGGATCTTTTCTACACAGCTAGGCTGCGCCATAACTGAGAAAAAAAACACGGTTTTGAAATGTATTTCACTGATTAAAAAAGGTATTTTTTGGCACCTATCAAAACCTGTGGTGAACTGCAAAGTTGTGGATTCAAAATTTAACTGCAAGTAAACACCTATCAACAAAAGATTGACTGACTCCAAAAGTGGATAAAATAATCACACCTGTTGAAATGTATACGGATATTAAAAGGTACTTTTTGGCACCTATCGGTTTACACCTGTGGTGACTACAAATCTTGCCAGGATTCCAATTTAACTGCAAAGTAGATCTATCATACAAAGCTTGACTGAACCAAAAGTGAAAAAAACACCTGTCTGAAATGATATAGGTGTTAAAAGGTTATTTTTGGGACCTATATCAGTACACCCTGTGCTGGACTACAAAGTTTGCTGGATTTAAATTTTCACTGCAAGGTGGCTCTATCAACACTGCTGGCCTGCGCCAAAGTGAAAAATAATAAACACGTTTTCTGAAAATGTTTTTTAATGATTATAAAAGGTATCTTTTTTTGGCACCTATCTCAACCGTGTGGTGGATACAAAAGTTGCTGGATTCAACTTTAAACTGCGCAAATGAGAAACCTATCAACAAAGCTTGACTGACAAAGTGAAAAAAAACACCATGTCTGAAATTCGTATCGGGATATTAAAAGGTATTTTTGGCAACTATCTGTACACCTGTGGTGGACTACTAAAGTTGCCGGATTCCAAATTTAACTTCCAAAGTAGGATCTATTCATCAATGCTTGATACTAACAACAAAGTGGAAAAAAAACTCTCTGTCTGAAATGTATACGGATATTTAAAAGGTATTTTTTGGCACTATCCAGTTACAAAAAAACTGTTGGTGACATAACTCAAATTTGCTGGATTCAAATTTTAACTGCAATGTAGAGATCTCATCAACAAAGCTTGGACTGAGCACATAAAGTGATAAAACACACCTGTCTGAATTGTATACGATATCAAAAGGTATTTTTGGCTACCATTTCTGTTACCACCTATGGTGACTTCAAATTTGCTCGTGGATTCAAATGTAACTGCCAAAGTAGATCTTATCAAACAAAGCTTTTGGACTGACAAAACAGTGAAATAAAAAAACACCTGTCTGAAATGTATACGGATATCTAAAAGTATTTTTGGCTCCTAATCAGTACTACATGTGGTGACTACCCAAAAATTGCTGGATTCACAATTTAACTGCATAAAGTCCATAGTAGTCTATCAACAAGCTTGACTGACCAAAAAGTCGAAAAAAAAACACCTGTATGAAAAGGTATTACTGAATATTATAACACAGTATTTTTGGCAAACTTTTCAAGCTAACCTGTGGTGACTTAACAAAGTTGCTGGATTTAAATTTAACTGCAAGGTGGCTCTATCTACACATGCTGGGCCTGCGCCAAAGTTAAAAAAAAACACTTATCTTAAATTTATACTGATAATAAAAGGTATTTTTTGGGGCACCTATCATACCTGTTGGTGACTACAATAGTTGCTGGATTCAAATTTAACTTGCTTAAGTAGATCTATCAAAACATGCTTGCTTGACTGACCAAAAACAAGTGTAAAAAAAACACTGTCTGAATGTACTACGATATTAAAAGTATTTTTGGCAAATATCAGTACACCTGTGGTGACTACAAAGTTGCTGGATTCAAATTTAACTGCCAACGGTGGGCTTCTATCAACACAAGCTGGCCTGAGCCAAAGTGAAAAAAACACGTATCTGAAATGTATACTGATAATTTAAAAGAGGTTTTTTTTGGGCACCCTATAAACCTGTGGTGACTACAATGTTTGCTGGGATTTCAAACTTTAACTGCAAAGTAAACCTATCAACAAGCATGGACCTGGACCAAAAGTGAAAAAAAAAAACAACCTGTTCTGAAATTGTTACGGATATAAAGGTCTTTTTTGGCAACTATCAGTACACCTGTTGGTGACTACTATTTTTCTGGTTTCAATATAAACTGCAAAGTAGAATCTATCAAAAAAAGCTTGATGACCAAAAAGTGAAAATAACCACCTGTTGAAATGTATACGGATTATTTAAAAGGTATTTTTGGGCACCTATCAGTACACCCTGGGGGTGACTTACAAAAGTTGCTGGATTCAAATTTAACTTCATAGTAAGTCTTTCAAAAAAGCTTGGGACCTGACCAAAAGTGTAATTAAACACCTTCTGTAATGTTTACGGATATTAAAAGGTATTATGGCAACCCTTATCAGTACTCCTGTGGTGATTACAAAGTTGCCGGATTCATAATTTAAAATGCTAGGTGGCTCTATCAGCATAACTGGCCTGCGCACAAGTGTAAAAAAAATAACACTGTATATTTTGACAATTGTATACTGTAATAAAAAGGGGATTTTTTTGGCACCTATCAAACAGTGGTGATACAAGTTGCTGGATTTCAAAATTTAACTGCAATGTAGTATTCTAATCGACAAGCTTGACTGACCACAAAAGTGAAAAAAAAAAAACATGTATCTGAAATGTTATACTGGATATTAAAGGTATTTTTTTTTGGGCCACCTATCAGTACACCTGTCTGTTGACTAACAAAGTTGCTGGGATACTAATTTTAACTGCAAGGTGGCTCTATCAAACACACAGCTGGCCTTCGCCAAAGGGGAAAAAATACAACTATTGAAATGTATAATGATAATTAAAAGGCAAAGGTATTTTTGGGCACCGTATCAACCCTGTGGTGGACTACAAAGTTTTGCTGGATTCAAAATTTAACTGCAAAGTAGATCTATCAACAAAGCTTGACGTGACAAAAGTGAAAAAACAACTGTCTGAATTGTTACGGATATTAAAATGGTATTTTTTGGCACTTTATCTGTACAACCTGTGGTGACCTACAATAGTTGCTGGAATTCCAAAAATTTATAACTTGCATAAGTTAGATCTATCAACAAAGCTTGACTGACCAATATAAGTGTGAATAAAAAAAAACCTCGTCTGAATGCTCTATACTGATAATAATAGTTTTTTTTGGCACCTATCAAACCTTGGGTGAACTTCTTACTTGCTTGGATTCAAAATTTAACTGCAAAGTAGATTTATCAACATAAGCTTGACTGTCCAAAAGTTGAAAAACTCACCACTGTCTGAAATGTTATTTACCGATATTAAAAGGTATTTTTGGCACCTATCATGTACACTGTGGTGACTACAAAGTTGCTGGATTTATAATTTAACTGCCCATAGGTGCTTATCTACACAAGTGACCTGCTGACCATAGGAAAAAAACACGTTTCTGAAATGTTATTTATGATATTAAAGAGGTATTTTTTGGCACCTATTTCAACCTGTGGTCGACTACAAAGTTGCTGGATTAATATTTTAAACTGCAAAGTAAACCTAATCAACCAATGCTTGTCTGAACAAAAGTGAAAAAAAAAAACACCTGTCTGAAATGTATTCGGATATTAAAAGGTATTTTTTGGCGCAATCCCTATCCAGTTACACCTGTGGTGACTACATATTTACTGGATTCCAAATTTATACTTCCAAAGTAGTCTATGCAAACAAAGCTTGACTGACCAAATGTGGAAAATACATAACACCTGTCTGAACATGTATTCGGATATTTAAAAGGTTATTTTTGGCATCTATCAGTACACCTGGGGTGACTACAAAAGTTGCTGGATTACATATTTTAACTGCTAAGTAGACTCTATCAACAAAGCTTGGGGACTGACCAAAAATGGTGAAATAAACCCTGTCTTAAATGTACACGGATATTAAAAGGTTTTTTTTGGACCTATCAATTCCCCTTGTGACACAAAAAAGCGTATTCAAATTTTTAAATGCAAAGTAATCTATCAACAAAGCTTGACTGACCAAAAGTGAAAAAAAAAACCGTTAAATGTATAGGATAATAAAAGGTATTTTTTTGGCCCCAACCCTACACCTGTGGGGACACAAATTGCTGGATTCAAATTTAAAATGCAAGGTGGCTCTACAACACAGCTGGCCTGCCAAAGGAAAAAAAAAACGTACTGAAATGTATACGGGGTAATAAAAGGTATTTTTTTTCACCTACAACATGGGTGACTACAAAAAAAACTGGATTCAAATTTTAACTGCAAAAGAATCTATCAACAAAGCTTGACTGACCAAAAGTGAAAAAACACCTGTTAAATGTAAAGGAAATAAAAGGTATTTTTGGCACCTACAGTACACCTTGGTGCTACAAAGTTGCTGGATTCAAAATTAAAATGAAAAGGGGGCTCTATCAACAAGCTGGCCTGCGCCAAGTGAAAAAAAAAACGTACTGAAATTATATTAATAAAAGGTATTTTTTTTGCACCCATCAAACCGTGGGGATACAAAATTGCTGATTCCCAAATTTAACTGCAAAGTAGATCTCAAAAACTTGACTGACCAAAAATGAAAAAAACACCTTCGAAATGATAGGATAATAAAAGGGATTTTTCACCTATCATACACCTTGTGACTACAAATTGCTGGATTCAAATTTAACTGCAAGGGGGTTTTATAACAAGCTGGCCCGACCAAAGGAAAAAAAAAACTTAAATGTATACGGGGTAATTAAAAAATTTTTTGGGACCTAAATTAAACCCGTGGGAAAACAAAATTTCTATTCAAATTTAAAAGCAAGTAGATTATCAACAAAACTTGACTGACCAAAATGAAAAAAACCACCTGTCTAAAAATGAAAAATGGATAAAAAAAGGGAAATTTTTGGGGCATTTTATCATACCCCTTTGTGGTAAACACAAAGGTGCGGTTTTCAAATTCAACCCCATGGGGGGCTCAAATCAACACAGCTGGCCCGCGCCCAAAGTTAAAAAAACACGAATCTGAAATGTATACGGGATAAAAAAAAAGGAAAATTTTTTGGACCAAATTAAATTCCCCCGGGGGTTCTACAAAATTGCTGTTTAAAATTTTTAACTGAAAGGGTTTGTTTATATAAACCCAAAAAGTTTGGAACCTGGGCAAAATTGAAAAAAACACCTATCTAAATTGTATACTGAAATAAAAGTAGATTTTTTGAAACCAAAAAAAATAGCCCCTGCATTACTAGAAAAGATCTGAAACCCAAACCCAAAGGCAATGCAATTTTCCAAAAACAAAGTTTTTGGCGTGCAATACCCCAGAAACCCTTTATAGAGTTTTGTCTTGTTCCCCAAAAACCCCCCCCCACACTTCCCCCCTGTGACTTTAAAAGGGCGGGTAAAATGCCCCTTTTTAAAAAAATCCTCCAAACCCTACCAAAAAATCTGCAAATCTTTTGAATCTAACAACCCTTCTAAATCACAGCTAAAAGTAGAGTCTCTGTGAAAAAAAAAAAAATAATTTGGGCTGGGGGCTTTTTTTGGCCCGGGGGGAAAAAGCGAAACGTCCAACTGCTATGAACGTTTGACACACACTGATCTTTAACAGGAAGGGGCCTGTTCAAATTAAAAAACCGGAGGTCATGTGTTTTTTTTCCAGCCAACCCCGCAACCATACACATCCCAACCCATGACGTCGAAACAAACATTAAACCCCTGCCCATTCTGTAAGCGGGATTTTGTTTGGCCGCCAAACTGACCGGAAGCGCCGAAAAGGAAACGAATTAATAGATTATGCAAAAGGTTTTTTAACCTAAATTACCCGCGTGATCAAAAAAAATTTTCCGATCAACTTAAATCCCCGGGGGCCCGATTTAAAAACTTTGTCGTTTAACAATCGCTAAACACTATTATAAACCATTATATTTTACACCCAAACTTCCAAAACCCAATTGCCTAGCAAATTTTTTACTTTCATACCATTTATTATTCGCTATATTTTGGGACTTTTAAATCATAGCTTTTGGTGTCCTTTTTTATTTTTTTTTTTGTATCTATCACTCAAAAATTTAGCTTTCTTTTGGCCCCTTTCCCAAAAACCCCTATCACCAAAAACGATACATTTTCCTTATTGACATCACAAAAGGCGACCCCAAATTCTCTGTTGTTTTTCCCTAAAGTTTCTCTAAAGGTTTTTGGACTTTTTAGATTTCCCCTCCCCCTTGATAAACCCAACATCCTGTCTGTAAATCGGTGGACGACAGCAAATTTTCCCTTTTCCACTCAAACACCTTTTTTAGTCCCCAACATCCCTTTACAGTGTTTGTTACAAAGTTTGGACTTTTGGGTTTTTCTTTTCCGGCCCCCTTTAAGATGCACCCTCCCCCAAAACAAACAAACGGGTATAAAAAAAGGCAACACTTGACTAAAGTGAAATCTGCCCCGAAGAAGCTTTGGGGTTTTCCGCGGGGAAAAGCGTCAACGGGTGGCACTTGTTTTTTTATTGTCTTTTAACTTTTTTAAATTCCCTGCCGGGGCCCAAAAAGGGCTCGATATTTTTAAAGAAAAAAAATTGTAAATTTGGTTTTTAAAATATCCCAAAATTGCTTGAAACGGCCCCGATTTTTTCCCCTGAGGGGGCCCCGGGGTTTCTCCCCACAATCCCCCCAAACAAGGGAAATATTTTTCCCCCAAAGAAACCCCTCAAAAACCCCTTTCTATGCAACAAATTTTAAAAACCTAAATTTCTAACCTCACCCTTTAACCCTTTTGTTTTCTGAAAGGGGGAAAAAAACCTCCCTTTCTATTTTTAAAAGTCATTGGGAGCACCCCCTTTTTTTCCCAAAGAGCCTTAAACACTCACTGGGCCACTTTTTTTAGGTAAAAACCCGGGGAAAGGGGTGGGTTTCCCTTCTCAAATGAAAAATTCCGTCTAAAAGGGCAACACTGGGGGAAAGAATGAAAACGGGAAAAAAAAGGGAACATGTGGAATCTTTTAGGGGAAAAATTATCAGGGGGTTTTAAAAAATAACAATATAAATTACTAAAAAAAGGTTTTCCCTCCCTAAAAAGGGCCCCCCCCAAATATAACAAAAACCCATGGAAGATGTACTCCCCCGGGCCCAAATAGATGACCCCGGCCCAAACCCAGAAAGAGGTTATTATTAGGGGAAAACCTTTAACTACCGGGACAAAAAATTGGGGAATTTTAAGCTTGAAATCCCCCTAAAGGAAACGGGTTTTGTTCAAAAAATAATGATAATTCCCTTCGGGGGAAAAAGGGTGCAAAACCCGGGACAAAAAGGAAAAGGGGCCCTTTTCTAGCCCTAATATTAACTAATAGACCTGACAGATAAAAAAGGGTTCAGGTTGAGGGAAACCCTGGGAATAGTTCCATAATATAAAAAAATTTTCGTTTTTTCCTTCAATAGATTTTTTTTTGTTCCAAGGAGCCAAAAAAAACACTGAATTTTGGGAAAGGGCTAATTTTATTTTTGCTTAGGGGGGCCCAAAACCCCAAAATTAAACGGGGAAAAATTTTGTTTAAATAGGGCCCCAAAACAAAAAAATTAAATGGGATATTTTTAAAAAACATCCTGGGGCAAACCAAACTTGTAAAGGGAAAAAACCCTAATGGAAAATAAAAAAAATTTAGCCCCCGGGAAAAAAACCCCAATGTGGACAACAGGGTTTGTAAAAGGGGGCAATAAAAAAAAAAAAGAAAGCGTTTCACCTACTAAACGAGGGGGCAGTGAAGGGGCCCCTAAAAAAGGGCCTTGGGGGAAAAAAAATTTAAAGGGGTTAAAATTAACATAAAAAAGCAAACCGGAAGGGAAAAACCCATTTTTTGGCTATAGAAAGTAAAACTAACCCCAAAATTTTTTTTAAAACCCTTATAAAAATTTTTTAAAAAAAATTAAAAGGGAAAAAAGGTTTGGCCCTTGAAAAATACTGAGGGAGAACATAAGGGGCATGAGAAAAAAGCAAACGTATTAAACACTTTTTTCTCCACTGTTTTTTCCCGGGAGGAGGATAAACCTTCCTGTTGAAAAAGAGAATGTGGTAAAACTCCAATTTAAAAAGTTTCCCCTCGTCTAACCCAGGAAAAGAAGTGCAGCCCGTTTTGGGAAAAGTTTTAAAATAGACAAATCCCCAGGTCCAGATGGCATAACCCCCACGTGCCCCTAAAGAGTTAAGTGATGTCATAGATACCCCCAATTTCTAATATTCAGGACTGTTCCCAATAACGTGGGATTTCCCAAAAAAATTTTTCGCATAGGGGAAATTTTGGTTGCCAATAATTTAAAATGGGGGGGCAAAAAAGGGTCAGGAAAAAATAGGCCCCGAACTTAACCTCTGTTGTAGGTTTAAAAAGTTTTAAAGGGTTTTTTTCAAGAGATCTATCCTGGGGTATCTCCCCTGAAAATAAATGTATAACCCCCCGGTTTTTTTTTCCCCCCACGGGGGGTTCCCTGAAAAGGGTCCCGGGCCCCGTTCCCGAAAAAATCTCCATGCCCTTTTATGGGGAAAAAAAAAAAATCTTTCAGAAAATGGAAACCGGGGGGTTTAGGGACTGGAAAGTCAAATATCTAGTTTTTTCTAAACATTTTATACGGTGCCACATAAAAGGGTTTTTAAAAAAAAATGAGAAATTTCTTGGGAAATGGGGGGAAAATGTTCAAGGGTGTAAGTAACTGGCTCCTGATAGAAAACAAAGGAAATAATTAACGGGGAAAATACTCAAGACTTGGGGCGCTTTTTAACTAGTGGGGTAAACCCCAAGGGGCAGTATTGGGCCCCATCCCCCTTTTTTAAAATTTTTTATTTTAAAACCCTTTCACAGGGAATACACAGGAAAAATACGAATCTTTTTCAAAACCCATACTAAAACTCCCGAAAAGTTTTAAACAAAAAACAATAGAGGAATAATATGTTAAAACAAAGGGATCTGGATAATTTTGGGAAACCTGGGGAGGGGAAAAGGCAAAATGGGTTTAAAAACTGTTTAAAAGCAAGGTTTTGCACATGGGGAAGAGAAAAAAATTCATGAAAATTTCATGTTAAATGGGAAAAAAACTGGGGGCAAAGTGACCCTGGAGAAGGAAATTTGGGGAAAACCTGGTTTGGGCAGTAAACTTAAAATTTTCCAAAGCCCGTGTCAGGCCCGCAAAACCCCAAAACAAATAGGATCATGGGGTTCCTTTTAAAAAGGGGGGGCCATGATTTCAAAATTGGATGGAAAAATTAAATTTTTCCCATTATACAAGTCCCCTGGTTAGACCACAAAGGAATATTTTGTACATTTTGGGGCCCCCGTGCACAGGAAAGAAAATTGGTAAGGGTTTTAACAGGTTTTTTAAAAAAAAAAGGGGGGCAAACCCAAAAAATTAAAAAGGGCTGGGTTTGGGCTACAAATACACAGAAAATTGGCAAGATTAGGGTTTTTTAAAAATTAAGGGGAAAAGAAAAGGGGGTTTTTGGGGGGGAAAAACTAAATAAGTTTAGAAAAAACCAAAGGACAATAAAAGAGATTTTTCTTTTCCCCAAATTTATTTATACACGGGCCCCATCTAGAACAAAAAGGGGGGATCCTTTTTTTTTCTTGAGGGAAAAAAGGGGTTTTTTACATAAACAAGAAAAGGGGGGTTCCCTTTTCGAAAAAAGGGGAGTTGGGGACTATGGAATTCCTGCCAGAAGGGGCTGGTTCATGGTGGAAAATTTTAAAAAACCGAGTTCAAAAAAGGGTTTTGGAAAGCATTTTTTCTGGAGCGTAATAATATAACAAGTTAAGTGACTAGGATTTGGAGAGGGTTTATTTTATTCCCGGGATTTTTCTGAAATTTTCCAATTGGAAATCGGAAGGAAAAATTTCCCTAAAAATGAGGACAATTGGCCTACCCCCCAATTGGGGTTTTTTTGGGCCCCTCTGATCAACCAAACCCTTTGGCCAAAACCCGGGTGAACTAATGGACGACTTGCTTTTTTTAGCCTTTCAAACTAGAAACTATGAAAAATATTTAAACCCGTCCAACGCTCGTAACAAACTTTAATTTCAAAACAGGCCCCAAACACATGGGCGGCAACTCAGTTTCCCTTTAGGCATGTAACATGGTCCAAGGGCAATCTCTCTGCAATTTCAAACCACATCATATTGGGGGGGAAAAAAAGGGGAAATTTTAGCCCCTTTGAACGTGGGGATTTTGGTTTTTGGGGCCAGAAGGTTCCCGAATATTTCAGAAACGCGATCCTCCCCGGGTTTTTAAAGCACAACCCCTCTCTAGGGTTTTAAAAAGAGAAAAAGGGGCCAAAAAGAAAAAAAACATCCATGAAACGGCAGTCCCCGGGGCGAATTGCCCTTTGTTTGATGCTTAGGTCCCAAAAGGAGAATGGGCAAAATGGTTTCGAGCTTTTAAAAAAAGGGGAACGGGGACCAAATAGCCACCCTTTTCCAAACCCAAAGGGAGGGGGGAAAAACCCTTTTCTGAACCTCAGTACGGAGAACCTTTTAGGCAAAGGGGTACGCAACAGAAGAAAACCCCACCCGGGTTTCCACTCCCTTTTAGCTAAGAAAAAGGAAACCCGAGGCTCCAATTTTTCCCAAGCTCATCCCAAATTGGACATTTAAAATTAAAAAAAAAAAAGTTTCCTGGGGCTGAAGGTCTCGATTTTGCTGCGAAAAATTTGGGGGTAGGAGTCAGAATTTTGGGGTCAACCCAAAAATGAAAGCAAAGGATCCATCCTGCCCTTTTATCAAAAGGTTTTAGGGGTGGTGGTGGTGTCATGGGGGTTTTGGGGAAAATTTTTTTTGGGACCTTTTGGGCCCCTTGGAAACCCTTGGGGCATTCATTGCCAAAAAACCTTTGGAAAACAAGCCACGAAGAATTGAGGGCAGTCTGAAGGCAAAAGGGGGGTCCAACCCCTTACCCCAAGGGATGGTTACCTAAAAAAGTTTGGGCCCGAGAGTGGGATCCCTTTGCAAAAGTACCAAAAATTTTCCCGTTAAAAGGGGTCCCAAGCCTACTACTTGGGCAAGGGGTCTTTCCCCAATCTCACCCGGGCACAGAACAAATAAAAGGGCCCCCCCCTGACACCCCCCCCGAGCGGGTTTACACTTTTAAAACAGAAGGGTGAGAAAACACAATTTAAAACGTCATAAACTACCCTGGGCCCTCATGTTTTTGGGCCCCTAACCTGGGTTTATCAGAGATTAGAAAATCTGGGCACAAAGGGTGTAAAGCTCACTTTTCCTTTATAACATGTTAAATACACCCCTATTCAGGTGCTCACCAATTAGCCATCAGAGAATTCCCCCATAAAGCCCCCCCCTTCCGCTCCACCTTTCAACGCACACTCATAATATGGGCCTTCTAAAACTTTCCCCCCATGCTTTCCCCTTAACAGCAAACCCGGAAAAATTCGCCATCCCCCCCCTAACAGGGTTGTACCCCCTCTTAGCCGAACCTGCCCTTTCCAAAGCACCCGCACCAGCAGAAAACCTCAGGGCCCTGACTGTGATGGCTTCCTTTTTATTTTTCTCAAAATTTTTAAAACTGGCGTGCCTCCCCCTGCAAAAGGTACTGGAAAACAGAAAAGGGGTTACATTCCACCCGCACACTACCAGCAAAATCAGCTTTTCCCCAAAAACCCCCTTTTTCTTCCCATCTAATATGCAATTTTAAATTGGGGAAAATAGATTTTTACTGTACAGTACACCACTGTCATATTTTCTTCCCAAAAACATATTTCCCCATATATCTAATATACCTATTCATTTTAATAAAACTGCAACCCTATTAAAGTACATGTTTTTTGGGAATAAACGTTTGAAGACACTAATAATTTTTTCAAAGCCCCCATATTTTTGCATCTTTTCCAAATTTTTACGTAAAAATTAGGTGGTTTGCCGTTTTAGCCCAAAAAGAGAACTTCAATGGGGAAGTTTGTAGGGCCTAAATGCAGGAAGGAGGGGGGGCTAACCATAAAAAGCCTGCCTTTATTAAAAAAGAATATGAATTTACATATAAAAAAGAAGTGGGGTTTTGTAAAAGTCTGAGACAAAGTTTTCCCCACAATAAAAACATGGGACTTTAGGGGGGGGCTTGCAGTTTTTTTTTTTTAAAAAGAATATGTAAAATTAAAATATATAGGAAGGGAAATGCTTTTAAGGGAAGAAAATAAAAAAAAGTGGGTAAAAGTAAAAGGGGGAAAAACTATAATTCCCCAAAAATATGCATTTTAGATGTTTGGAAAAAGGGGCTTAAAAAAAGGGGCTGATAAAGCTGGTAGTTTTGTGTGGAATGTAACCCCTATTCTGCTCATCCGTTTGTAGGTTTTAGGCACAGCTTGCAATAATATGAGAGAAATAAACGGGAAACCCATCACAGTCAAAAGGGCCCGAGGATTTATGTTTATGGGGGATGATGGCCCGCCTTTTTTGGGAGGACTTTTTAAAGGGGTTTTGGGGCGTTTCAGGAGACGAAGGGGGGGGTGGCTTTAAAAGTGGAATTCTTTTGATGGCCTTTAAATTGGGGGGAGCCCCCTGAAAAGGGGGTTTTACCTAACATGAAAATAAAAGGAAGTGGAAGGGTTACCCCCACATTGAATTTGGATCTCAAAACCCCGATGAAGCCAGGTTTTGTGGCCCAAACAAAGTCGGGGAGGTCCCGATAAACTTTTTAAATTGGGATTTTTCCCCTTTTGTCTACAAATGTCCCCCCGCTTCCCGTTTGTCACAAAGGGGGGTTAATTTTTTTTTGTGTCCCCTGGGGATTAATGGGCGACTGGGCCCAAAATTTGTAGGCTTGGGGTACCTTAAATGGAGCTATCTTTTGTCTACAGTATAAAGGCCCCTCCTGTTAAAAAGGTGGTGCCCACCAACTTGATAATAGAAAAGGGGGTTTTTTCCCTCTTTTTTCCCGAACAAAAAAGGGTTTAAAAGATAGGGTTTTGAAATCAAAAGGGTTTTTTAAATTGTGTCTTTGAGGTTAAGAAATTAAACATAATAAAAGGGTTTCGTTTTAGGTTTTTAAAAGATAGAGAACCTTTAAAAAATTTTTAAATTTTCCTATTTGGGAAAATAGTAAAATATTTGATTTAAAAGTCACTCCTTTTCTCTTTTTTATTTCCCAATTTTTTGGGGATTATGTGACCCGGGGTTTCCTCTCTAAAGGGACAGGGGGGACTATCGGTTTTGGAAGGCAATAGGGAAGGGGCCCGGACTTAAATAGGGGCATGTCCCGGTGAAAAAACCCAAACACCGACGCACTGTCCCTTTAAATTGAGCGTGGGCCAGCGCGCGTCCTCCGGGGAAACAGAACACACACCCCAAACCAAAAACAGGGGCGCGGCGAGATAAAGTGAAGGGGCTTGCAACAAAAGCCTCAGCCCGAGGTCCCGGGTGGCAGCGGGTGCTCCGCAAACGGGGGGAAAATCCAACTTTGGGGGGCGGGTGTGCCTGCGACCCCGAACCCAAAGGGGTCGCAGGGACACCCATGACAGTACCCCCCCCCCCTTTGGCCCTCCCCCTCTTTTTTAAACCTGCAGAAACCGCTTTCAAAAGGGACCGGGTTCCCCAAAAGCTCCCCTCCGGGCCCCCCACGAAAAATTTCTTTCTGGCCCAAAAAAACCCCCTAAAAAAAGACCCCCAAGGGAAAAAACGTCTCCCCCCTAACCGTCCTTTTTGGCCAAGATCCCCCTTAACCCGAAAAAAACCCTTGGTGGGAGGGCAGCTACGGGGGATGGAGGAGTTACCACCCAAATAAAACCCTTTTAGGATGACCGGTTTAAGGGAAGGAGACATGGTTAAAGGGTTTGGGATGCGCATAGTGGGGAAGGCCCGGAGTTTGAGGCGCCTCCCGGACTTTTAAAGGGGGCCTTGAAAACCGGGGGCCCAAACTTTAAAGGGAAAGGGAAATTTTTAAGGCGGACAAAACCCGGGGAAAAACCCCAAAACACCTTATCTCCCCCCCGGGGAAAGGCTGAAAGGGGGTCCCCCTTTTTTTTTCTGCCGAAAATTTTATTTCGGGCAGAGGCCTGGGAAACAGCCGATTGACGGTCTTTTTCTCAATGACGGAAAAATCGCCGGGCTTTGAATGTCTACCCAGGTACAAACGGAGGGGGCGGAAGGGGAGGGGGAAGGGGTTTGGGTGGGGGGGGCCCCCAAAGACCACGAAAAAAGGAGATGCCCTGGCAGAATCAGACTCCAGAGAATTATAAGAAAACTCGGCCCATGGCAACAGACTAGACCAGTCGTCGTGTCGAGCAGACACGAAATGGTGGAGACAGGTACCCAAGACCTGGATTCACCCTCTCCAAGTGCCATCAAGGGTGGTATCCGAGGAAAATCCATTTGACTTGAAAATGCGCGCAGTGACCCCGCCAAAACTTGAGTAACGGAGAACCCTCAGGAACGATATGCTGGGGAAAGGGTCCATGCACCCGGGAAAATATGTTAAAAAAAATAAATTGGCTAGCCGTGGAGCGGAATGGAGGCCGGGCAGCGGAACAAAGTGTGCCATCTTGGAGAATCTGTCCGTGACCACCCAAATAACCGTATTACCAGCAGAGGAAGGTAAGTCGGTGATAAAGTCCATAGCGATGTGCTATGGACTGCTAGGAACTAGCAGAGGTTGTAACAGCCCCGCCGGCTTGAGTCGAGGGACTTTATTACAAGCACAGGTGGTACAGGCTTCCACGAATTCTTTTACATCCTTGGCCAACTCCAGCCACCAATAAAATCGGGCAATCAGGGAATGAGAGTTACGAACCCCTGGGTGAACGGCTCTGCGAGAAGAATGACCACAGTTCAGCCCCTTTTTCAGGATCGCAGGGCGCACGTATGTCTTGCCCGGAGGTACACGTTTGAGGTTTACGGGAGCTGTGGATATTAGATATTAAGTGGGTACAATGTGCCGGGGAGTGTCCTCCTCTTCACCACTAACATCGGAGGCATGGAAAAGGGTGTTGGTTTGGTATTCTTTTCCGCTGGTCGGAAATGGATAACAAAATTAAAACGAGAGAAAAACAGTGACCACCTGGCTTGGCGTGGGTTCAGACGTTGCGCTGTTTGGAGGTAGAGGAGATTCTTATGGTCAGTAAAAATGTTTACAGGATGCCGAGCCCCCTCAAGGAGGTGGCGCCATTCTTCTGAAGCAAGCTTGATGGCAAGAAGCTCCCGGTCCCTGATGGTGTAATTTCTCTCAGCGGGCGAGAAGGTCTTGGAAAAAAAACTGCAGGTTCGAGTCTTGCCCTTAGGGCCCTTTTGGGTGAGAACCGCTCCAGCCCCCACAAATGAGGCATCAACCTCCAGAAAGAATGGGTTCTCTGTATCAGGCCGGGATAGAACAGGTGCCGAGGCGAAGGCGGCCTTTGACTTGGAAAAAGCTTCTTCGGCGGCTGGGGGCCACAATTTCGGGTTGGCATGCTTCTTGGTAAGAGCAACAATGGCGCCACCAACGTCGAGAAATGGGGGATGAATTGCCTGTAAAAGTTTGGCAATCCCAAGAAGCGTTGTATGCCTGGAGACCAAAAGGATCGTGGCCACTGGAGGACCGGCAGACAGTTTAGCCGGGGTCCATCTGCAGACCCTTGTCCCCAGATTATATACCCCAAGGAACGGAGGCGGTCCCGTGGATTGGCACTCTCCAGTTTGACATAGAGGGGGTTCTCACGCAGGGCGTTTCAGGACCTGGCGCACATGTACTGGGGTTTACCTCCAGATTAGGTGAGAAAACCAGGATGTCGTCCAAGTAGACAACATACGCATACATACAGGAGAAACCCTGAAAATGTCATTAACAAAACCCTTTGGGAAGACTGCGGGAGCGTTGCCTAGACGAAAAGCATCACTAGATACTCGAAGTGCCATCACGAGTGTTTAAGCCTCTTTCCACTCGTCACCCCTTTTCGGATCCGAATGAGGTTGTAAGCCCCCCACAGGTCCAGCTTGGAGAAGACTTTAGCTCCCCGGAGACGGTCAAATAGTTCGGTAATCAGTGGCAATGGATACCGGTTCTTAATGGTGACCTTTTTTAGGCCGCGTTAGTCGATGAACCCATCCTTCTTCTCCACAAAGAAGAACCCGGCACCCACTGGGGAAATAGATTTACGGATGAAGCCTTTCTGAAGGTTCTCCTTTATTTTATGTAGGCCGACATAGCCTGAGTCTCAGGAGTCTCAGGTACAGAGAGCGGGTAGACCCTACCCCAAGGTGGAATAGTCCCAGGCAGCATGTCAATAGGGCAATCATAGGGACGATGTGGAGGGAGAGTCTCGACTTGCTTCTCAGAGAAGACATCTTGAAAGTCTTGGTAGGCTTGCGGCAGACCTGACAGCGGCTTGGGAGCTGAAAGAGGAGAAGATGGGCGCACCCGGCGAGGTGCCACTAGACAGCGAGACTGGCAGTCTCGACCCCAACGCAAGACTTCACCCGTCTTCCAGTCGAGCATAGGGGCCTGGCGCTGCAGCCAAGGAAGCCCCAGGAGGACAGCCGAGGAAGACCGGGGTAGTACGAAGAATGCGATCTTCTCTTTGTGTAAAGCTCCTACTTATAGGACCACTTGTTCTGTCCGAAAGAGGATGGGGTCGTTCAGAAGCTCACCGGAGACAGACGCGATGACCAAGGGTTGGTCTAAGCGGACACGAGAGCGTAATTGGCCACCAACGCAGCTCCAAAATTCCCACGATCGGTCCAAGAAGGCAGCCACTTGAAACGAGATCCCGGAATTGGTTGTGACCAGAACTGGCAGAATAAGCTGAGGAGAGGGATTGTTCACACCTAGGGACGCCTCTCCCACGAAGCCTAGGTTCGTGCGTTTCCCAGACGTTGCGGAGGAGGGGAAACAACCCTGAGGAGGTGTTCGGGGCTGCCACAGTAAGGCATGGTTCCCCTCACGTCGTGGGAGTCAATTCTGAGGAGGTCAGGTGGGCTCTGTCCACTTGCATGGCTTCTTCCATGACTGGCTGAGAAGAAGGCAGGGCGGCCGAAGAAACACCAGTGCAAGATGGGGTAGACGACGTGTTTCGGATTGTTAAACGCTTTTTGGCGGAGCTCCTCACGTCTCTCCGAGAAACGGATGTCAATCCGTTCGCCAGGTGGATGAGCTCGTTTAAAAGGGAAGACGGAGGTCCCTGGCGGGAAGGCATCCTTAATCTGGCTGGAGAGGCCCTTCTTAAAAGTGGCGCAAAAGGCTGAAATCATTCCAAGCCAACTCCGAAGCAAGTGTGCGGAATTGCAAGGCGTAGTCACCAACGGGGAGTTCCCTTGCTGGAGATTCAGCAATGGGTTTTGGCAGAGGAAAGCACGGCAGGCTCTCGAAGACCTGGGGAAATTTCCCTGCGGGAACGTCACAAGATCAGCAGTGACCGGATCGCCTGGGTTTCCAGAGGGGAGTCGCCCAGGCCCAGGCTTTCCCGGAGAGGAGACTGACCACGAAGGCCCACCTTGGACCTTTGGGGGACGGGAATTGTCCTGCCATCAGCTCCACGTGGAGGGAGAACTGGGGATGAAGCCCCTGCAGGTCTTTGGTCCCCATCAAATTTCGTTGGCATAGACAACCGGAGTTTAGGGCCGGCGGACATCCCCAGAGCGCTGCATGGAAGGTGCCACGGAAACTGATTGCTGCTGTTTGCGTTGAGGGGGCTGCTGCATCATAGAGGACAGCTGGTTAAGCTGCTGCGCCTGCTGAGCGATCTGTTTCGACTGTTGGGCCACGATGGTGGTGATGTCAGAGAAGCTCAGTAGAGGCACCTTGGCGGGATCCGTGGCCGAATCGAACTGTTACGGATATGGTAGTGGATCCTCTGGACCACCACAAGCGATGGTGTAAGCCACGCCAGGGAGTGGCCCCAAGAGGTCCGTTTACCAAGGAGCCCGGCCCAAAGCGGGGTGGACTTGCCTGGGGACGGATTACTACCAGGTCCGCAAACCCCTGGACTTTACTTGCTTTTTCTATGGCAAGCCGAGGTGTTGCGTGGTACAGAATCGTGAAGCAGGCTCATAGTCAGGGACAGCAGAAGGGCCCAGGACAGGCACAATGGTTCGTGGTCAAGGGACGAGGCAGAAGGTATGGTACACAGTAGACGAATAAGACACTTGGGAACGCTTCCTCTCTAGGCACAGGGCACTATCGATTCGGCAAGGCAGTAGGGAAGGGGCAAGACTTAAATAGGGTCAGCGCCTGGTGAAAACCAATAACCGGTGCACTGTCCCTTTACATTGAGCTGTAGTGCCGCGCGCGCACGCTAAGGGGCGAGAACGCGTCGGGCTGGCAGCAGAGACACACGCCCGAAGCACAGCAGGAGCGCGGCGAGGTAAGTGAAGGGAGCTGCAAGCATGCCAGAACCCCTAGGGTCGGGATGCGGCACTGCTCACAGCGGAGGACGCAGCTGGGGTGCGGGTGTGCCTGCGACCCGACACCGGGGTCGCTGGGACACCCGTGACAAGGAGTTTACTTAATCAATTAACTAGTCACTTGTTGGTGAATTGGTTTCTGGATGGGTGCACTATATGGTTTTAAATCATGCACGTCAATGTAAAATACAAATGTATTTTAATTATTTAATTGGTGATTTTGGTAATTAAAAAAATAGTAAATTTGCCAACTCAAACACATATAATTTTTATACTACTGTTCCATTTTGCTGTGTAATACTTTTTTTGTTACTGGTTGGTGCTGGATTCCATTTTGATAGTGTCATTAAAACCTAATTAAAAACAAAAAACATACTCTGAACTATGGTGCTAAATTTAGTTTTACTCCAAATTAACAAAATATTCTAAATTAAGTATGATTGATTGCAAATACAAGACTGGAGATTTTGATATTTGTATGAAGAATGCCAATAAAATAAAAATAAGCGTCTTCTACTATCCTACAATCTTGCATGTTAAAAAACAAGGTTTCTTTATCAATTTTTGTTTTTACATTTGTTTCGTTTTATTCCCATGGCTACTAGTTTGTTATATGTGCCATCTTAGCGTTTTGTTATTTAAAGTCATAGAAACGCATTTTGGAATGCAAGTATCTTATGTTACATGTTGTAAACAATGTATCTTTTATCATTATTCATTACTGATGTATACAGAATGTTGCCTGATGCTATTCATCAGGTATATTCTTTGCAATGTCTGGTATGTTACAGAATTGTAGTTAAAAATCCATTGATGTTCATAGACAGCAGAAAAGTATGCTTTTTCAACACAGCTGAAAAGCCATTGTATGAACTCACAGGTGGGGCTTACTTAAGCTATTGCTGGGCTAACAGCATGATACTTTTTTCAGTGTGGATATATAATACCCAGTTGTAGTACAGTCCTTTGTGAGACGTACAGTAGTACGACTGAGATGAACTTTAAGTACTGATCCCATGAAAGTGAAGGCTAAGCAACACAGACAAGAAACTGCAGAAATATATTGCATCTTGGCAGGTGGGATCACATCCTTCTAACTTAATCAGCTGGATTGTGCATTTTTTTGTACAAATACTCATGAATGGAACAGCATACTTGATTCCTTGTTTAACTTAGAAAATAATGTAACCTGATATCAATGAGGTTTGTAATTCTTCAGATGTTTGTATTGTTCTATTTAGAAGCCAATAATAAAACATTCCTAAAGAAAATGCATAATGCAGCTTTACCATGGTAAGCTCTGAGGAAAAAATGATATTGATCTCATTAACAACACAAACCAAAATTCTATGCTTGCAAATATTTTCATATTTGTTAAAGGTTCTCAATAAATGTTATGCACCCCCCCTACAAGATGCCATATATAATATATTATCTAAAAATGAAGAATACCACCTTACATGTGAAGACCAGTGCAGCGTGCCTTCATAAGAAAACTGAGGCATGTGGAGGGACAGTATACAGCTCATGCTCTTAAGCAAAGATTTCTCACATTTTCACTGGACATTTTCCTTGTGGTTACAATTGGCTTTCTGTAAATACTTAGAAGAAGATAATTTTACACAGCACTCACCCTTACAAATTTACTTTAATGTATTTATACCCACATATGGAGCTACAATAAAGTTAATTCTTAATGGTAAGTGTCGTGCAAGATTTTTTTCTTCTAAGGATTTACAGAAACATTCTTCTGTGGAGTATTGAACACAACACAATGTCGTTATTGCAATGCCATGTTGTGCTTGTGAGAAACTAAGAGTGCTTTCACACAATGCATGTTTGGTGCGTTTTTAAATGGCAGAAAAACACAGAAAAACAGGCAATTTAATGCTCAATAATCACTATTTGAGATAAGAATATGTCTCCTTTGTTTTGTATCTATTCCCATGTTTTCTAATAAAACACACCAATTAGTGTGAAAATTGCAAATGCTATTCCACCCCAAATCTTTGTCATGTGTTTGTCTTTTCTAAATTGAAGGTTATTCCTATAGTATCTCTATTAGAAGAAACTATCCATTTAAACAATTTTATCAAATAGGTGATTTAGTTAAAGGAGTATTTCAAAATTTAAAAAATATTATCTATCAAGGGATAGTATGATATAGATTAAAAAACACCTTTAAAACCTGCTAGTTTCAGTCCCACCCACATTCCCAGAGATCCCAGCTGATTCTGCCATCTTCACTTTCATGTGATCCTACAGATGCTTACAGGCTACTGTGATCTCTTCCAGGAAATACGGGATGCGGCCATGTGAGACCTGAGAGTGGCTGTAGTGCTATGTTAGAACCGATTTTGATGCCATCTGCAGGCACAGTAGAACTGTTGGGGTGCTGGAATGAATGAGTATGAAAGGTGATTTTTTTTTCCGGAATTTTAGATTATCTCTGAATGACTGACGATCATTTTTAGCAATGGGAAAACCTTATTAAAATATATTTGTTTTTCTAAACATCCTTGATATTTTGAGATTTCAGGTTTGTTCAAAAATAAACTTTAAAATATATTAGAATTTTTCTATCCTGTTTCTTTATTATCCAATCTTTTACATACATGGCAAGAATTACATTTCCCCTCCAGTTCTAAACTCATCCTGCTGAGGCAACAGTACGGTGTCCGCAAAGTATCAAGAAGATAATATTTTTATTTTAAAAAAAGTAACCCTAGAGAATTTTAATGCTAGGAGCAAAGTTTTCTTTTTCCATTAAATCTGGAAACATTGATACTTTAAAATTTAGTAAAATATTTATAAGGTGATCTTGGTCTCTTTTGTAATTCTCTTTAGCAAGTGAATCAGGGTTTTTAAATTACCACATTGCTATGCAGTTCGTGAAATGTCATCTCAATAACAACCAATTAATGGGTGTTACAGAACAATGTTTGCATGGTGCCTGACCTAGTGGGTTAATTAATATAATAATTTTAATGCTGATACTAGATCTGATCTAGCCATATTTATTGATTGTGTGATCAAAAATAAGTATACCAAAGCAAAGTTAAGTTGCTTTGCTTTCAAGAATATTTTCATATATGCCAAACCACTGACACTGAGTAATCATTAATTGCAACAGCAGTAAACAATTGTTAGTGCTTGTTATGCCTCATTATTAGGCTTCTTTTTTGAAATGAGAATCTCTGGTAGCAGTGTGATCGACTGTATAGTTACTAGAGATGGGCGAATTGATTCTAACGAAGTGGA
>JAODAL010052083.1:0-26224 GCA_025379985.1 Phyllomedusa bahiana
TAAAACTGTTCCCCTTACTAGGGTCATTAAATGCCCCCCCCCAAAGGGGAACCCCTTGATGTTGGGAGGTGAGCTTAATAAAACTTTGATCAATACTGTAAACTAGAGCCCCCAGGTTTTTCTATTTTCCTTAGCTGAAAAAGCATTTCTTATTCCTATATAAACTTGAGGTTTTATTAGTCTTTAGTGTGCAGATTTATGATTAGATGTATGTCATTCCCTTTCAGTTGCACAATGTTCGTTTTAAAATATATATTAATGTCACAGCCTTTTACTTTTTAGTCTTTTGGGAGAGGGCAATCCATTGGCTTGCTCCCTCAACCACCTCATATAAATATGTGAGGTTAACTCAATTGCGGGTTTTCCTATCACCCCGGGGGAAGGGGGCAGTCTGAATGGACCCTAGAAAGGTAAATGTTTTAGTGTGGGATCACCTGTCGGGGAACCCCTTGAGTTTTGGGGGGTCTTAAATTTAAATTTTGATCAATACTGTAAACTAAGAGTCCCAGGTTTTTCATATTTCCTTAGCTGAAAAGCATTTCCTATATTCCTATATAAATTGAGGTTTTATTTGTTTTTTTAGTGTGCCACTGATTATGTATTAATTATGCATTTTTCAGTGTGCCCCTATGCTTATTTTTAAAAAGTATAATTAGATGTGCACAGCCTTTTACATTTTGTAGTTATTTGGGAGATGGCAATCTCATGGCTTGTCCCATAACCACCTTTTAAAATATGTGCGGGGTTTAACTAAATTGCGGTTCTACACTCCTGGGGAAGGGCAGTCTAAAGGACCCCTAGTAGGAAACATTTTTTTAGTGTGGGGGACCACCTGCTCGGGGAAACCCCTTGAGTTTTGGGGGGAGCTTAATACAATTTTGATAAATACTGTAAAAAAAGAGTCCAGTTTTTATTTTTTCCTTGCTGAAAAGCATTTCCCTATTTTCCCTATATAAAGGGTTTACAGTCTTTAGGGGCCCACTGATTTATTATTGATGTATGTCATTCCCTTTTCAGTGTGAAACTTGTTACTTTTTTCAAAGTAATATTAGAGTGCACAGCCTTTTACATTTTGTAGTCATTGGGAGATGGCAATCCATTGGCTTGCTCCCATAAAACCCCCTCATATAAATTTGCAGGTTAACCAATTGCGGGTTCCTACACCCCGGGGAAGGGGCCCGTCTGAATGGACTCTAGAAAGGAAAATTTTTTTAGTGTGGGGGACTCACCTGCTCGGGGAAACCCCTTGACGTGTTGGGGGGTGAGCTTAATAAATCTTTGTCAAATACTGTAAACTAAAGCCCCAGGTTTTTCATATTTTCCTTACTGAAAGTTTTCCTTTTTTTTTTAAAACTTGATTTTTTACTTGTCTTTAGTGGCCACATTTTGTATAGTGTATTCATTGCCTTTCAGTGGCCCCTATGTTATTTTTTAAATATTATTGAGTGCACACCCTTTTACTTTTGTAGCTTTGGGGTTTTTGGCTTTGGGAGGTTTGGGGTTAAAGTGTTTCTTTTCCCCCAAACCTGAAACAAAAGGGCTGGCTGCTGATGGCCCGCTGTCGGCATGCAGGTCGTCAAATGGTGGAAGGAGAAAGGGGTGGGAGGGGTCTTGGGGTGTTGTGGTATGGGGGGACGGGGGAGGTGGGGGAAAGGGGCTGACCCCTGTCATGACTCGGAGAATGGGCAATGGGAACGTTGGTGGGGCGGAGGGGGAGGAGGCGGAGACGGGGGTGTAAGTGGTTGGAAGCCCGGCACGGTGGGGCCCTTTTTTTTGGCAAGTGTTGCCCCCTTTTTTCAACTCATGATTCGCTGCATGAACTAGACATGTTGGTGGTGTTAAACACCAAGATTTTCCCCTTATATGTGTTTAGGAAAGGGGGATTGATATGCTGGGTGAATCAGGGGCTTGCTCAAAAAAGGCCCAGGCTTGAGAGGTTGGACCTTTTTTGACGGCGATAAGCGAGGAGGGGGTTTTGCTGACTGTGGGGCGGATCATCAGCGGACTTCTGAAACCCCCCTCCCCCTTTTTGGGCGGGCCGTACTGACACTACCCCATCTCTTCCCTCCCGTCCAGTGATAAAGCGTGAAAGAAAATTCTGCTGAAAAGACCACTTTGGGACCCGTAATGTCGTCTCATATCATAACCCCAGGTGACTTGGTCGTCCGACTTTGGATCAGGAGCGGGGCTACAAGCAAGGGACTGCAAGGCGTTGCCGATCCCCCGGGTTTTTTGCCGATTGACCGCTTCTTTCCTTCAAATGGCATCATAACTGGGGTAGAGCAAAAAAAATCATCCTCTTTGGCCTTTTGGGATCTTTTAAACATGCCTTCTGCCCCCCAACCGCATTTTGTAAAAAAGGAACTCGAAAATAGTTTATCCACGGGTGGGTACACAGTGACTTTTGGGGCTGCCTTCGAAATGAAGGGAGGGATGTGATGAGTGATGAGACTTTGTGGCCTGACTGGGGGGAGGAGGTAAGATGTGGATAGGTTCAGTAACCATAAAGAACAGAGGGCGACGCTGTTCTTTACTGAGATTCAAGAGCCCTGCCCCCCGGGATGCAGGTTGACGGCCCTGCAACCGAGAACCAGGGTTGGTGTAGTCGCCAGCGGGAAGGAGCCCTTTTTTGTCCCACTCCCTCCATGTCCTCCCCCCCTTTTTTGCTGCTTACCAATGCTTTCGCCCATGTTGAAAGATAAAAATTTGAGAAGGTATGGAAGAGTTTGGAAGTTTTTTTTAAAAAGAGGGCAATCACAGCTATTTTAAAATCCCTTATTTCCTATACCCCAACTGTTTTAGAAACGAAATGTTTTTGCAATTTCCCTGTAAAATGGGGTTTGGGTGGAAGAACCGAAAAAAAATAAAACAGTGTTCCCTTCGCCCCCAGGATTTAAAAATGCCCAGGAGGACTGGGAAATTGATAGTTTTCAACAAAATATCATAAAGTGCGTATCTGCGCAAATGAGTTTAACGAGCCCAAAAAACATTCAGAAATTACACGGATGAGAAAATTTGTTTTTTTTCAGAATGACAAACGAGAACAGTTGCTAGAAAAATTTTTTATCAAATTGTAAACGTGGTATTTGAAAAAAGGGCCCCACAGTGCAAACAGCTATTTTAAAAATATTCCCGGGTAAAAAAAGGGTTTTTTTTCACCTATCAAATAACCCCCGGTGTACAAAATTGCGTATTCAAATTTAATTTCAAGGTGGCTCTTGAACAAAGCTGGCCCGCGCCAAGGAAAAAAAACCCCATTGAAATATTATGGATAAAAAATGGGGTTTTTTTAAACCCATCAAAAAAATACTTGACTTTCAAAATTTCTGTATTCAAATTTAAAGGAAGGTGGGGTCTATGGACAAAGTGGCTGCGCCCAAAATGAAAAAAAAACCCCATCTGAAATTATACGGGTAAAAAAAGGTTTTTTTGACCCATCAAAAACACCCGCAGTGACGACAAAATTGCTGTATTCAAATTTAAGTGAGGGTATTAGAACAAAGTGCCGCGCCCAAAGTGGGAAAAAAAAAACTATCTGAAAAAGTTACGGATAATAAAATTGGGTTTTTTCACCTATCAAAACACCCCCGGTGACCACAAAAATTTCCCGTATTCAAAAATTTAAATGCAAGATGGCTCTTGAACAAGTGGCCCGCCCAAAAATGAAAAAAAAACCCATTTAAAGATAAAAGGATAAAAAAAAGTGGGTTTTGCACTACAAATACACCTGCCCGGGGATGCAAAATTGCTGTATTTAAATTAAGTGCAAGGTTGGCTTTGAACAAAATGGCTGCGCCAAAAGAAAAAAAACCTTTGAAATGTATACGGAAAAAAAAGTGGGGTTTTTGGACCTATCAAATACACCCGCGGTGACTCCCAAAATTGCTGAATTCAAATTTAAATGAAGGTGGTTTATGGACAAAGCGGCTGTGCCAAGTGAAAAAAACACCCATTTAAAGTTATGGATCATAAAGGGGTTTTGAACCTATCAAAAAACACCTGGGGGGATACAAAATTGCTGTATTCAAATTTAAATGCAGGGTGCCCCAACATACAAGTTATATTTTACAAAAAAAAAAGGCAAAAAAAGTGTTAATAAAAACCCCTTGCAATGAGGGTCTAAATCTAAACACAGTTGGGGTGAAATACCCATTCTTTAAAGGTGTCTGTCTGATGTGTTCGCCCCCCGCACCCCCTTCCCCACTGCGGCTGTCATGCTAGAAAGTCCTTAAAATTCTCAGCCCAATAATAAAATTACAAATCCCCAAAACCTAAAACTACGTGGTATTGAAAAAAAAAAGGGGGCCCCAACCCCTGCAATACAGCTTTTAAAAAAATTTTTCGGATAATAAAAAATTTTTTGGCACCTATCAAAAACTGCGGTGACTAAAAATTGCTGTTTCAAATTTGTGCAAATGTCTAGAAAAAAAGCTGGCCTGAGCCAAATGAAAAAAAAAAACACTATCTGAAATTATGGACAATAAAAGTGGGTTTTGCACTTCAAATACACCCGTGGTGACTACAAAATTGCTGTTTCAAATTTAAGTGAAAGGGGGATTAGGGCAAAGTGGCCCCGTGTGAAAGTGAAAAAAAAAAAACCCTTTGAAATGTATACGGGTAAAAAAAAGGATTATCTGCACCTATCAAAAAACCCTGCGGTGATACAAAAAATTTCTGTATTTAAATCTAAAATGAAGGTGGCTTATGAAAAAGCTGGCCTGCGCCCAAAATGAAAAAACCCTACCCAATTAAGGATAAAAAAGGTATTTTTTGCACCCATAAATACACCCGGGTGACTCAAAAAATTGCTGTATTCAAATTTTTGGCAAGGTGGGTTAGAACAAGCTGGCTGCGCCAAAATGAAAAAAACACCCATCTGTAAAAATATGGATAATAAAACTGGGGGTTTTTACCCATAAAAACACCTACGCTGACTACAAATTGCGTATTCAAATTTAAGTGAAGGTGGTCTATGGACAAAAAGTTTGGGGGTGCGAAAATGAAAAAAACCCCCCTCTAATTATACGGATCATAAAAGTGGGGGTTTTTGAACCCATCAAATACACCCGCGGGACTACAAAATTGCTGTATTCAAATTTAAGGCAGGTGGCCTTTTGGATAAAACTGGCCTGCGCCCAAAATGAAAAAAAAAAAAAAAAAAACCCATTTGAAATTATACGGATTAAAAAATGGAGTTTTTTAAACCTATCAAATACACTGCGGTAAAAAACAAAAAATTTCTGTATTCAAATTTAAGTGAGGTGCACAACATACAGTTATATTTCACAAAAAAAAAAAGGCCAAAAAGTGTTTTTAAAAAAAACCCATTGCAATGAGGGGTTTAAAATCTAAAAAAAGTTGGCTGCACAAATATCCAGCTCCCTTTTAAAAAGCCCGTCTGTTGTCTGTGTTCGCCCCATCACCCCTCCCCCCCCCGGTGTACAGTGCTAGATGCTCCTTTAAATTTTCAGCCTAAGTAACTAAAAAACTGCAAAAACCCTAATCTACCTAAGTTCTAATGTTCACAGTAAAAGCATAGATGCCTGTTGGAACAAATAGAACAGTTCGCTGAGCTGTTTTGAGAGAGACGAGACACTGTTCTGCTCGTATGAGAACCAGGACACACACTGATTATGAAGAAGGACGGGTGTTTATGTAAAAACGAGGTCATGTGATTTTTCCACCAATCGCAACCATACACATCCATTCATGACCTCGCTCACCCAGCTTCACTTGCTCTAATCTCTAAGCTGATTTGCTGGCCGCCAAAAATGAAGGGACGCGCTGAAAATGGGGATTTTAATAGATTTTGCACAGATTTTAAGTAACTTATCGCGAGTACGCGAAAAAAATCCGACTCAACATAAAAACCATGCCGATTTCAACTTTGTCGATAATAATCGCTCAACACTAGTCATAAGTACTTTTTAGGCTGGGATCAGTAGTACTTTTTGACAGGTTAATTGATTTATTGAGCAGCACCACTGTACCCAAATTATAAAGACACACAGGTATGTAGTACACCAGTTCATTGTCACACCAATATTTTAACCTTTTCATGCTATCCATTCTACATTAATAGCACTAGTAGTTGGTAATTACCAAGAAGTGCTGTAAATGTATAAGTGGAATGACATAGGCTTTGAATCGGAGTCCTTACCATCAGCCGAAGCTGTCAGCGGTACAGTAACATACATATGACACCTTGCTATAATCAAGAGATCTCCAATCTTATCCATTCCTGAAAAGCCCCTTCAGATGTATGGGTGCAGTGTGCTGCTGTATATTCTTGGGTTTGTATTGCAGTCAATGCAGCATGCATCTGTGCTTTTTTTTATTTGGTGGTAAATTTTTTCTTTTGTATGCAAGGGATAAGGATGTCTACATTTTAACCATTGCACTTCAACCTAAGGCTGTTTTTATCAGAACGAAGTATAGCTATAGCTATATGCCTTAAAAAAGCTATTGACTGCAGTATCTTAAGGGTTAGGCTATGTTCCATAGTTCTCATAGAGAACTATGGATTACGCCTCCTCTCCCTGCTCGCACAATACGCCGCGGGGGGAGATATGTTGACATGTTCAATTTTATTCCCGGGTTTACACACTTGAGTAATGCAATGTCTCGGGGCGGCGGGTTGTCGGCCCCGTGGGAGCTCGCACCGATCGGTGTGAGCTCCCGAACACACGCCGTTATTATGCCATGTGAACATAGCCCTAAACTGCTGGGATCTCTGTCCCATTCCACCAGTTGAGGCAGGAGCTGCTCCAATGCTGCCTCTGATCTTCCGTGTGTATGCTTATAAAAAAAAAAAAAAAAATACAGCAATAAAAAGGTTGTAGATTTCAAAATGCAGAAATGAAAAAATAAATGAATTGTATCCTTAAAGGGGTTGTTCATTCTGTTAAAAATATGTCATTAGGTTGGGTAGGGCCTTACAGAAAAAAAAATCAACTACATTTGAAACACTCTTTGTTCCAGCACCGCCACTGCTGGCGGTGCTCCAAGCCTCTCTGAGTTACAATTAGAGATGGGCGAAATTTCTCGAAAAAATTCGATTCGGTCACTTCGCCGATTTTCGACAAAATTCGTTTCGTTCGAATTACTTCGGCACGGAATCGCGTTTTTAAAAAGGGTGCTGATAGAATGTTGTGCCGAATGCATAAAATATGGCAGAGGGAGCTGGTTTGGTTTCATACAATGTTTTGTGTTTTAGTTATGACACGCAGATGACTGCCGCCGCTCTTAGAATCGCTTCACTATTAAAAATTCCTGGCACTTAAGAGGGGCAAAACGGACCAAAAACTCAAGCGGGAATGTAGCCTGATAAAGTCATGCGAGTCGACAGCTGCGAAAAAAACAAGCTGAGAGCTCAGGTGGGAAACATTAGTGACGAGTTGTGGAGGGTGACGGCGGCAGCCACAGCTGCATTCGAGGTCCAGCAGTGCACAAGGCATTCTGGAGGTTTGGGCAAAACATGAGAAGCCACAGAATGGCACAATGACTGAGAGCGGAGGTCACAGTGGCAGCAGCATGAGGTCAGGCGTGGGCACAATGACATTCTGGAGGGTGGCAAAACGGAGGAAGCACAGAAGGCCACAATGACTGAGATACTGAGGTCACGGCGGGCAGCAGCATAGATAGGCAGTGGCACAATGACATTTGGAGCGGCAAAACAGTTTAGGCCATCAGAGTGGCACAAATCACACAGTTGGAGGTCATTTGCGAGGCCGCAGTATGAGATCAGGCAGTGGCCCACAATGACATTCTTGGAGGCGGGCCAAAATCAGTATTAGGCCAACAGAGTGGCACAAATCACACAGTGTGGAGGTCACGCGGTGGCAGCAGTATGAGGTCACGGCATGGCCACCACAATGACATTCTGGAGCGGCAAAACGTATTAGCACAGAGTGGCACAATCACACAGTTGTGGAGTCACGGCATGGCAGCATATGAGATAGGGGCAGTGGCACAATGACTTCTAGAGCCGGCAAAACAGTATTAGGACAGAGTGGACAATCACCACCAGTGTGGAGGTCACGGCCTAGCGGCAGCAGTATGAGGTCAGGCAGTGGCACAAATGACATCTGGAGGCGGCAAAACAGTATTAGGCCTCAGAGTGCACTACGATACAGGTGGAGGTCAGACAGCAGCAGCATGAGTCAGGCAGTGGCACAATGAATTTCTGGGGCGGCAAAACAGTATTAGGCCCAAGTGGCACAATCACACAGTGTGGAGGTACCGCGGGCGGCAGCAGTAGAGATCTGGCAGTTGGCCACAATGACATTTGGGGGTGGGCAAACAGTATTAGGCCACAGGAGTGGCACAATCACACAGTGTGGAGTTCACGGCCAGGGAGCAGTATGAGATAGGCGTGGCACAATGAATTCTGGAGGCGGCAAAAAAACAGTATTAGGCCACAGAGTGGCACAATGGACAGTGTGGAGGTCACGACCGCAGCAAGCATGAGATCAGGCCAGTGGCACAAGGACATTCTGGAGGCGGCAAAACAGTATTAGGCACAGAGTGGCACAATCACACAGTGTGGGAGGTCCACGGCGGCAGCAGTATGAGATCAGGCAGTGGGCACATGACATTTGGAGGCGGCTAAAACAGTATTTAGGCCACAGAGTGTCACAATCACCACAGTGTGGAGGTCACGGCGGCAGCAGTATGAGGTCAGGCAGTGGCACAATGGACATTCTGGAGGCGGCTAAACAGTATTTAGTCCACAGGTGGCACAATCACACAGTGTGGAGGTCACGGCGGCCGCAGTTTGAGATCGGCATGTGAAACAATGACATTCTGGAGGTGGCAAACAGTATTAGGCCCAGAGTGGCACATTCACACAGTAGTGGAGGTCACGGCGGGCAGCAATGTATGTGATCAGGCAGTGGCACAATGACCTTTGGAGGCGCAACAAAAACAGTATTAGGCCACAGAGTGGCACAATCACACGTGTGGAGGTCACGACAGCAGCAGCATGAGATCAGGAGTGGCCAAGACATTCTGGAGGTGGCAAAAAGGAGGAAGCCACAGAATGGCACAATGACTGAGAGCGGAGGGGTCACGGCGGCAGCTAGCATGAAGTCTGGCAGTGGCACAATGACGTGTGGAGGGCAGGCAGGAGTCAAGTCAGCAGCATGAGGTCAGAGAGTGGCACAATGACATTCTGGAGGTGGCAAAAACAGGAGGGACGCCACAGAGTGGCACAATGGGTTGAGAGCGGGAGGTGCCCGGTGGGCAGGCAGCATGAGGTAGCAAGTGGCACAATGACACGAGTGTGGTGGACATGGCAGCAGGCACACAGCAGGGCATGAGGTTCAGACAGTGGCACAATGACACAGTCGTGGATGTCACCGGCGGCAACAGCAACAGCTGCAGCAGCATTGAGGTCATAGTGTGGCCAAATGACAGGTCAGAGTGTTTGAGGTGGGTGGCGAATACCAGGCCCTGGTAAAGATGGTGGTAGGCAGATGGAGAAACTGGCAGAAGATGTGTGGCATCGAGGCGGGTGGCGCATCGAAATAGTGGCTGCGGCAGGTAGTTTGAACCCAGACTGACGCCTAGGCTTTGGAGTGTGAATCATCCTGGCCGATCCACGCTGATTAATCTTGATAAAGGTCTGTCGTTCCACATTTCAGTGGACAAGCGGGTCTCCGTGGACTAACGATGGCCCCGCCGCACTGAACACCCGCTCTGATGCCACACTACTGGGCCGGGGCAGGACAGCTTTTCCACTGCAAACTCGGCAAGTTCGGCCACACATCCAGTTTGGCTGCCCAGTTGTCCAGCGGATCTTCTAACTGCGGTGGCAGTAGTGCTGTCCAAGTTAGGCCACAACCTGTTGGTTCAGGACTGCTTCACAGGTCTTGCTGTGCTGCTGCTGCTGCTGGCGACTGCCACTCCTCACTAGGCGGGTGAAGGAAGCTGCTCATCAGTGGACTCCAGACTTAGGTTACTATGAGGAGCTGGGTACTTTGCTCCTACCACCCACCTTCTCCCAGCAGACCGCAGCAGTTAGTACGTGAGCGCTGAGGAACCCCCGGTCGACCTATGCAGAGGAGGGATAATGCCGCACATAGGCAGCGGCAATGATTACAGAGGATTTCCTATAGTATTTGAGTTTTGTCTTCCTCTGACAATAGCTGGGTAAAAAGGCTCCCATTTTGGAACCAGTAGCGGGGTTACAATAGGGTGGAGAGCCAGAAGTCATCCTTCTGCCGGAATCTGATATTCGGCTGTCATAGCCAGGCAAGATAAGCTGCTGCGGGGCCATCTGCACAGGTGACTCCGAGGGGCTCCTGCCTCCATTTCCACAGTTTACTGCCACGGTGCTTGGGGGTCATTGCCTATCTTCCTCATCACATCCACCTCCACCAGCTGCTCCTGTCTCCTCTTCTCTTGTCATCTGGGTTTTAGAAAATCCACTCATTTCACCGGACATTGCTTTCTGCTCTATGTCTCCTCCTCCTCCTCCATTTCAGTCCCCACCGGACTCATGTGGTCACGAGATGTAGTGAGCGCCACATCTCCAGTCCCTGCCCACAAGATTTTTTCACCATCTGTTCCAGCATGAAGCAGTGGAATGACGTTATTCATCCTAGTCCTGGAGACTGACAAATAACGTTGCTCCTCGAATGGCCTCAACAAACGGCAGGTGTCAGCATTGAGCTGCACTGGCTGTACATCAAAGTTACACAGGGAGTACTTCTGTCTGCCCGGATCATCAAAAATGTTAATGGCCTTTCTCTGTTCATTACAGTCGGTCAACATGTGCCAAGGCTGGAATTCCAGCGGGTGGAAAAACATCTCATTTCAGAGTGTGTTGGGGGAGGCCGTTCTGCCGCTTGCAACTCGAGGAGGGTGTTCCTGGCTTTGTACGAATGGATAATAGTGCGATGCACAGTTTCCTGGCCATTTTCCGAATGTTTGAAGATCGGTGGAAGACTTCAGGACCTTTTCCAACCAGATGAAACTCCGTGCGCCCTTTGCAGGGGCGATGGGTCCATCCTCCTCGGTGCAGGGCGGACACCATGTTCCTCCCATTGTCCGTCACCCATGGTTTCCGTTTCGCAGTTGGCGCAGAGGAAAGCACACACTCGATTTCTTGCTGCATGATCGGAGCAGTTCCTCCCCTGTGTGCTTCGTTCGCCGAGGCAAGCCAGGTGTAGAAAAAGCTGCGTGACACCGCTGTGCCCTAACTGTGGTATGTTGGGCAGTACTTGTGGAGGCTCAGATGGTGGTGGGGGTGTGGAGGAGGAGGAGGCGGACATTGGCGCAGGTGCAGCAGTTGACAAGGTGTGTGAAAGCGGCATTTCCTGTCCAAGTTGTTGGCGTGCAGGGCTGGAAGCACATTCCCCAGTGGGCCGTTAATGGACATGTACTGGCCTGACCGTAGTTACAGCTCAAGACGTCCGCCGCTGCCGCTGCACCTTGGACAAACCGATAAGGCTCTCAGGACTGACCCACCTTCTGTTCTACATATTTATGAAGTGCTGGTACTGCTTTTGGAAAAGAAATTACGGCTTGGAACTCTCCATCTCGGCTCGGCACAAGCATTAGTTCTTGAACGGTGCAGAGGCCACATTTGGATATAGGGAGGACGCATTAACAAACAACTTGGACAGGAGCCTCGTGAACGAATGCTGGCGCATGAGTAGCGAGGTGCAGGAGCATCTGGACCGGGAGATTGATGTCAAAGAGAAACAGCTCCCTTCTGCAGAGGTGGTTGAGCCTGACTGCTGCCATGGCTGTGGTGCCACTGGGCGCTTTGCTGCTGCTGTTGCTGCAGCGCAGAATGGGTCCACACATTGAGCCACGTTTCTCCAGGCCACGGATGGTGACGCCTGATGTGTTGACGCAGGGCCGTGTGCCAACGTTAGCTCCCTGGCCACGCTTCACTTTTGCCCACATATTCTACATATACCCATATTCGGCTCCTCGGTGTCTTAGCAAAGAAACTGCCACACGCAGCGTTATCGGATTTTACCGCCAACGCTCCACACTGAGTGACTACCGCCGCCGCTGCCTCGCTGAGCCCGTGCTGCTACTTTTTTGGGACTGCGAACGGGTTTTTTTACCCCGGGGCCGCTTGGGTCCCGACCCACACTGCGCACCCCTGCTGCTCACGCCAACGCCCCATTGACGCGCAAGCTGACGCCCTCTTCTCCTAGATGATGAAGCCCTTGCCCACCCGGGCTCCCAAGTGCGTCGGCTACATCATCATCTTTTTGTGTTTCATCGTCCTTTTGCCTCATCACCGGTTTGGTATGCCGAGGCTCCCCTTCTCCAAATAACCCCCATGCTACTCTCCACTTTAATACTTTCCGCCTACTGAAGAAGAGGCGATATTGGCCCCATTTCTTCGCTCCCAAGTAGCCTGAGCCCTCCTCAAATTTTCATCCTCGCTATATAGTGGCGCTAGCCCGACCACTAGTAATCCTGGGGGGAAACCCGGGAGGGGCAGAGGCGGGCGAGGAAGGTGAGGGCCGCTGCCCCTCCCGGGCCATGCCAACTAATGGTTGGTCTGGGGTTTTCCCCCCGACTCTGGGGGGGTTGCAGATGTCTCTGGGAGAAGAGCAGACCTAGAAACAACAAAAACCCCTTGGTTTTGCTGAAAAACCCCGGGCCGCTGATGACAGGGGGCATTTGGTGCCTCACCGATGACCCCTGCTGCGACGCCCCTTGCTGTGCTGGACCGGGGGCTTTTCCGGAAGTTTGTGCACGCCATCGCAGGTGCAGACCTCCCACCTCTCTTCTGAAAACTTTTTGTTCAAAAATGTACAGACACTTTTTTATGATGAACTTTATATGATAAATATACCCCCTTTTTTTTGACAACAAATGAACCCATAAAAGCTTGGGTAACCCTTGGATAAAATTGCGCTCCCAAATGGCCGGGAAAAATTTATTTGATGGTCGTTTAAAAACACTGGTTTTTTACTAAATTTAAAGCCAAACAGGCTTTTTTTAACCTTGGGACATGAATTAGGTTACTGAAAAATGTATTTTTTTGGGCGTTGAAAAGACGTTTTATTTTTGTCACACCCCAGCAAAAAACGTTTAAATTTAACCCCTGGAGAAAATTGCGCCAAAAATTGACCCCCACAAAAAATAGTAGCTTGTACGTTTTACAATTGCTGTTTCACACCACACAACAAAATACGTTGAAAATTAACCTTTGCTTTGAATTAGGTACGGGAAAAATTTATATTTTTTGGGCGTTGAAAAAACGGTTCATTTTTGCCCAACACCACAAAACAACGCTTAATTAACCACTGGTGTAAATTGCGCCAAAGAGTTTGACCCCCCAAAACTAGTAGTTTTTGTAGCGTGTTACAATTGCGTGTTTTCTATGCCACACAAAAAGAGATACATTGTAATTAACCTTTGCTTGTAAAATTAGGCTACGGAAAAAATTATATATTTTGGCGTTGAAAAAGACGGTTTTTTTTTGTCAACACCAGCAAAACAACGTTTAAAAAACCCCTGGATGTAATTGCCCCAAAAAAATTGACCCGCACAAACTATACTTTGTACGTGTTACAATTGCGTGTTTTCTCCCCACAAAAAGAGATACAGTTGAAATTTAACCCTTGCTTGTGAATTAGGCACAGGAAAAATGTTTTAATTTTGGCGTTGAAAAAGACGGTTTATTTTTGTCAGCACACCCAAAAAAAACGTTTAATTTAAACCCTGGATGAAAATTTGCCCAAAGAATTGGCCGCACAAAATACTTTGTAGGTGTTAAAATTTGCGGTTTTTACCCCACAAAACAAGAATACAGTTGAAATTTAACCTTTGCTTGTAAATTAGCTACGGAAAAATTTAATTTTTTGGGCGTCAAAAAAGGGGTTTCTTGGGCAGACACCAAAAAAACAATGTTAAAAACCCCCTGATGAAAATTTGCGCCAAAGAATTGAGCCGCACAAACTAGTGCTTTGTAGCTGTTTAAAATTGCGTGTTTTCTACCCCACCAACAAAGATACAGTTGAAAATTTAACCTTTGCTTGGAATTGGGCTACAGGAAAAATTTAATTTTTTTGGCGTTGAAAAACGGTTTCGGGGGCAGCACACCACCCAAAAAAAAACGTTTAAATTTAACCCCGGATGTAAATTGCGCCAAAAAATTTGAGCCGCCAAATAGTACTTTGTAGCGTGTTTCAATTTGTGGTTTTCTACCCACACAAAAAGAATAAAGTTGAAATTTAAACCCTTTGCTTGTGAATTAGGCTAAGGAAAAATTAAATATTTTGGGGTTTGAAAAAGACGATTTTTGGGGCACACACCAAAAAAAACAACGTTTAATTTAACCCCTGGATGTAAATTCCCGCAAAAGAATTGAGCACCAAAAATGAAGTGGTTTTTTGTTTGTAAAAACGCTGTTTTTTTAAATGAATACAACAGAACCGGTTTGACCCCACTTGGGATATTGAATGTATAGCAGCTGCAGGGGACGCCACTGGATTTCAGACCAATCCCCCCAAAAATTAGAAATAGAAAATTAAGAGAACGTCTCTAAAAGCTGAGCACCCCACAAAAATCCGTAAAAAAATCAATTCTCATAACAGCATCACCCGCACCACCTTCCCTGCGACACAGTGGAGGATGTAGCTCCCTCGTCGTGCCCGGACTTTTTTAAAATGGGTGACGCACAGAATCCCACCGGTCTCTGATTGGCTTCACCTCTGCATTTAATGCAGGCTATGCCCTTCTTACTCCCCGAGTGCTTTGCCCCATGTAGCGCCATGTGCTCGCAGCCATTTTATCAATCAAAGCACACTTCGTTCACCCGAAGTACACCAAAGTTCGACTTCGTTCCGAACCGAAGTTTTCCTGAAATTCTAAACGAATTCCACTTCGTTAGAATCGATTCGCCCATCTCTAGTTACAATCATTTTCTGCATAATCACTTTACCAATCACAGATCTCATCAGTCACTTGCCATTCTTAAAGGAAGAGACCACTGAGACCTGTGATTGGCTGCAGGGTCACATGAACAGTGAACGTGACATCATCATAGGGGAGTGGGTTCTATGTGTGTGGGTTTTTGAAGGTGATTTTTTTTTATATTTTAGCCTCTCCCTGAAATGCAAGCTTTTTTTAATACACAACTGCTGCCTGAGGAATAATTATTCACATAATTTCTCACTTTACATGGATGCACATCCCTTTTTTTTAAAGATGAGACCCTGAGATGACTGGACATTTGAGCAGCAATTTCCATTATAGTGTATGGAAGTTGCAGAAAGAGATGAGAATTGTTATCCCTGGTAATTAACAAAGGTTTATGGAAAGATAGCTGAACTGAACCAAAACTGCGCTGTGTGAAAGCACTCTAAGGCTATGTTCACACGGTGTATTTGCAGGGCGTATTTACGCCCCACAATTACGCCGTGTGACCGGGGGCGGGGTGGGAGCGGGGGACTGAGCAGGGGGCCGGCACTTCGCCGGCCCATAGACTTGAATTGCCAGCGGCGCGTATACGCCGCTAGTAATTCACATGTCAATTATCTCCCCGCCCGGCGGCTTTGCTGGGCGGAGAGAGGAGACGTAATCCATAGTTCTCTATGAGAACTGTGAATTACCGTAATGAATGGGCTGTTTTCGGTCCGTAATTGGCGCACTTCGGCGCGTAATTATGGACCGAAATATGGCCCATTTTAAGCCGTGTGAACATGGCCTAAAGGATTCCTGCCAAGCCCGTTTCACTCATCTGCATACAGCTGTTTTGGGGTGTTGCCTCTCATCAGTGCAGAGCTTGCTGGCTAGGAGAGAGGCGGTGTGTCACTGAGGATGAGTAATGTATCTCTTTGGGGAGAGGCACCATGTCGATGTGAGGATTTAAAAACGCATTTCGCACCTCTGTTCTCTGACGAGGGGCAGCACCCCATAACAGCTTTATGCAGATGAGTGAAACTGACTTGGCTGGAATCCTTTTCTCTTTCCAAGACTTAGTGAGTCACAAGTGAACTGAGGATTACTAGATCCAATACAGGACACTCGAGAGTTCAGTTCTCTTCCCGTAATCCTTTGTTATATGCAAATGCTCAGTAAGGTGCAAAAGGTGATTTCAAATCCTCACACACCGACATGATCACTCTCTGCAATAAAATACATAACCCTCCTAACCCTGGTATTGACATCATATGGATTTCCTACGATTACACTATGGGATTCTTGTAGTAAATACTTTACATGTGAAACATGAGAAACATATGAATAACATTACAAATTTTTAACTAAAATAAAAATTTTTTAATTTCTTTTTCTCAGGTTCCCAAAAACCCCCTATTAAATAGTCCAGAATGTTTTTGAGCATTAAAACGACAAAGTTTAAATTCCCGGGAAAGGTATTTTCGGGTTTATCGATTTTTTTTGATCACTTGGATAATTTGGGTTAAAATCTTTGCATAATCTATAAAATCCACACCATTTCGCGCTTTCCCGCAATTTGGGGGCCACAAAACACTTACAAATAGGGGCAGGGGAGATGTTGTGCGATTTCATACTGGATGGGGGTTTTGGTTCGATTGGGTTAAAAATCACCTGACCCCGTTTTTACATAAAAACTTTCATATCAGTATTTTAGCGCTCAGAGCAGTAGGACTGCCCCCTTCCTCTGTCCAAACACTCAGCAAACAGCTCCCGCGAAATTAAACTAAATTTTTTCACCGAGAAAACTCTACTGTTAGCCTTTTATCCTTTCAAAAATTTGTTTGATCAGAGATTTTAAGATTTTTATTATTTTGGTAGAGAATTTTTAAAGGAGCAACAACCCCCGAAAAATCACGGGGAGAGCCCGGGGGGGGGGGGTTGCGGGGGAAAAAAAACAAGCTCTTTTAAAAAATACGGATATAGTTCACCAAGGGCTTAGTGGGAACAAATTCACGCAATAGCTTTATTATTAAAAAGTTTTCTTTTTGAAAAATTTCCGGGTAAATTTGGGGTCCTTAACAAAAAATAGGGGTACAAAAATTTTTTTAGAACTGCGGACTTTGTTAGGTGCAAAACTCCAATTTTATTATCAGATTAAAAATTTCAGATAGGTTGGGTTTTTTTTTCAATTTTTCCCAAAACCCCGGGTTTGTTTGATATTGCCCCCCCTTGGGATTTTTAAAATTTGAATCCAAACAATTTTGGGAGTCAGCCAGGTTTATAAGTGCCAAAAATAGCTTTTTATAATCCCCAAAACATTTCAGATACTTTTTTTTTTTCAAAAATTGGCCCCAAATACACTTTGTTTATAGAGCTACTTTGCAGTTAAATGTGAATACACAATTTTTTTGTTCACCACAGGGGAATGAAAGGGGCCAAAAAAAACTTTTATAAACCGAAACATTTCAGATACGGGGTTTTTTTTTTACTTTTTTCCCACTACAGCTTTTTTCATTGAGGCCCCTTTCACTTAAATGTGAAAACAGCAATTTTTTATCACCACAGGGGAAAAAAAGGTGCCAAAAACCTTTTTTTATCCAAAAACATTTTCAAAATACGGTTTTTTTTTTTCTTTGGCGCAGTACAGCTTTTTTGATAGAGCAACTTTTCAGTTAAATGGAACACAGCAATTTTTTAGCACCCCAGGTTAAAAAGAAATTGGCCCAAAAAAAACCCTTTTTTTAATTTTGAATAAAATTTCAGATACCCTTTTTTTTCACTTTTTGGGCAATTTAAGCTTTGGTTTATGCATCTACTTTGCATTAAAAAATTTTTTCCCCAACTTTTAGTTTACCACAAATTTATTGGGCCAAAAAATACCTTTTTTTATCGGGAAAACATTTCAGAAACTTTTTTTATTCACCCCGCAACCCCCTCTTTGGGTTGTATAGGGGGGCCCCACCTTATTTAAAATTTTAATCCACAACTTTGTAGCACCCCCAGGTGTCTTTATATTTTTAAAAAAAACCTTTTAATATCTGGGATACATTTCAACAGGTGTTTTTTTCCCCTTTTTTGGGCAGTCAACTTTGTTTATTAGAAAACAAATTTTTTCAGTTAAATTTGAATAAAACCCAAAAAAGTAGTCACCACAGGGGAAGTGATAGGGGCCAAAAAAACCCTTTTTTTATCAGTAATAACTTTCAGATACTTTTTTTTTTCCCCTTTTCACAGGCAGCTGGTTGGGTAGGGGCCAACCCTTTCCAAAATTTAAAATTTTAATTCAGCAACTTTGTAGTCACCACAGGGGTAAATGATTTGCCAAAAAAACCTTTTAAAAACCGTTACATTTCAAAACGGTTTTTTTCACTTTTGGTCAGTCCCAAAACTTTTTGAAAGAACACTTTGAGTTAAAATTTTAAAAACAGCAATTTTTGTAGTCACCACCGGTTTAATTGATAGGTGCCAAAAAAAAACCTTTTTTATAATTAAAACATTTTAGATACGTGTTTTCTTTTACTTTTGGTCATTTAAACCTTGTTGACAAAATCTACTTTTCAGTTAAATTTTAATCCAGCAACTTTGTAATCACCCACGGTGTAAATGGGTAGGGCCAAAAAAACCTTTTTAAAAAACCGGGATAAATTTCAGACAGGTTTTTTTTCACTTTTTTGGGCAGTCAAGCTTTGTTAAAAGATCTACTTTGCAGTTAAAAATTTTAACCCAAGCAATTTTGGGTAGTCACCACAGTTAAAAGGGTGCCAAAAAAAAACCCTTTTTTATTAAAAGTAAAACATTTCAGATACTTTTATTTTTCTTTTTAAACACGGGCACGGGGTTAAATAAGCCACCTTGCTTTAAATTTTTTGAATTCAGAAACCTTTGAAGTCACCAAAAGGTGTACGATGGGCCCAAAAAAATACCTTTTAAATCTTATACTTTTCCCGCCCGGGTTTTTTTTTTCATTTTTGGCCAGTAAACCCTTTGTTGATAAAACTACTTTGAAATTTAAATTTAAAATCCACAACTTTGTAGTCACCACGGGTGATAGGTGCCAAAAAAAACCTTTTTTTAACAGTAACTTTTCGATACGTTTTTTTTTCATTTTTTTGGGGGTCACCCAAGCTTTGTTGAAAAGATCTACTTGCAGTTAAATTTGAATACAAAAATTTTAGTAGTCACCACAGGTGAATTATAGTGCCAAAAAAAACCCTTAAAAATTAAACCCGTAACATTTCAAACAGGTTTTTTTTTTCACTTTTGGTCAGTCAAGCTTTTTTTGATAATCTTTTTTGCAGTTAAATTTTAAAAACCAGAAATTTTGTTTTGTTTTGAGGGATTTAAAGAATAGCTGTTTTTTTTTGCCCGTTTTTTAAAATAAAAATTTTTTCCCAAAACTTTTCCCCAAAAACCTTCTCAAATTTTTAAAATTTCTGAACATGGAGCAAAATTTCGGTGGTAACGACCCAAAGGGGGGGTGGGAACATGAGGTAGGGGTACAAAAAAAGGGCCCCTCCAGTAACGGGCGAAAACCCTCCATGCCGGGCGGTCACAGTTGCAGGACCGCCCCCCTTTCCCATCGGGGGGTTAGGGCCCTGTAAAACTCAGTAACGAACAGCGTCCGCTAATCGTTCTTCAGTTTTTAAAAGCAACCTGCATCCAGCATCTTACCCCTCGTCCCCCCATCCGTCCAAAAATTCCATCAGAAACATCAGCATCCGCCCAAACATGAAGCAGCCCAAATTCAACTCGGCCCCACCACGTGGATAATCCATTTTCTGAAGACCTCTTTGATGACAAAATGCTTTTGGGGCAGAAGGCATTTTAAAAAGATAAGAGGCCAAAGAGGAGATTTTCTCTGTTCTGACCCCGTTACTATGCCATCAGAGGGGAAGGAACCCGGTCAATCGGCAAAAACCCCGGGGCGTTGGAAACCCTTGCTCCCCTTGCTTGTACCCCAGCCCCCTGGATGTAAAATGTCGGGACACGAAGCACCTGTGTTTGATGAGATGACACATTGGGGACCAACGTGTCTTTTCACAAATTTTTGCTGCACGTTCATCACGGGAAAAGGGAGGAAGACGATGGGTAAGTCAGTACGGGTCCCGCCTCAAAAAGGGAGAGGGCGTCGCAGAAGTCCCTAAAAATTTTCCGCCAGCCACTCAGGGAAACCCAGCTCCTTTTTTTTTCGCCGAAAAAAAGGGCCCAGCCCCAAACCTGGGCCTTTTTTGACAAGCCCGATTCACCACGATGTCATAGCCGCCTTACCGTAAACTCATAAGTAGGGGCAAGAACCTTAGGTGTTTAACCACCACCAACATGTCTAGTCACGTGCAGCGAATGCATGAGTTTAAAGGAGGCAACACTTGGGCCAAAAAAGGCCCGACCACCCGGGCCCCAACCACTGTCACACCCCTGCCCCCCTCCTCCCCCCGCCACCCCCAAACTTTCCCCAGCTGCCCATGTCCTCAGAGTCATGATCAGGGACAGCCTCCCTTCAGCCTCCACCTCGCCCGATACCCCAGCACCACCGAAAACCCTCCTACCCCTTCCCTTCTGCCCCTTTTGATGCCTGACCAGTAAGCAGCCGTCTAGCACCAGCCCTTTTGTCTTCCCGTTTGGGAGCAAAGGGAAAAAAACCTCCCAAAGCCAAAACCTGAAGTCGGGATTTCCAGGCTTTTGGCCTTTGGAAATTTGCCTTTCCCGGGGGACACAGATGGGGTTTCCCCCACGTCATGGCCCCTTTCTGCCCCCAATACCCAAAGCCAAGCAGGGATTCTTTGCCAGAAAAGCCCTCCTCCCTGCCACCACGTTCATCTAAAATTTCAAGCGCGTTGTCTGCATCTGTGCCGGAAAAGTCCATCTGACCACCGCACATGGACTGAAGCACGGCCAAGGCCGCTAACTCGTGACACTCACTGGTGACGGTGGATGCTCTGGGGGTGAGGTGGCTCTCAGGCTCGGCGCACGCTTTTCAAAACCCAGGGATGGTGCAGGGTTTTTCCCCCCCCAAGGGTCCTCGGTGGCATCACTCCCCCATAAAAACCCATGCGTGTTAAATTTAAATCTGTCTTGGAGACCGTCCACACACGGGCAGGACTGTGGACGGCCCCCCGAAACGAACCAAAGCCGGCTGGGTCCCAAAACCTTGTGCCAGAAAGGGTTGGTGTCGATAACGGGCGAAATCTGCGGGCCGCCCTTTAAAAGTGGGTAGGCGGGACACATCCCTTGCCTGGCACATTCATGAACCTTGTCTCCAAAATTTTCAAAAGAGCTACCCGGGCTGGACTCCCTGCGAGAAGGGCCGAATCTAAGCTCGCCCCCTCCGCCGTTCCCCCCCTGCTTAAACCCCCCGCCTCTGCTTTGCAGCTCAGCTCGGTCTCCCCGTAAACCGTCTCATTGTTGAGGGGGCAACCACCTTGAATTCCCACCCTCCACATGCCTTCAGCAAATAGAGGCATCAGCGCAATGCCATTATAGCAGTTACGAAGAGACACATGGCCTGACATGCAGCGGTGCGACCTCCTGGGGTGTTGAGGCCACCGAGAGTGGAGGCAGTGAAAGAGCCTGCACCAACCTTGCCATTTTGAAGAAGCCACCAAAATGTTCAGTGCGGCCAAAGCCCTTGTCAGCATGAGCATTGTGGTGACATAGTTCTTGAAACGAATCGATGGACCACTCTGAAATCAACAGGTCCCCACCATCGACGGAGGGGAGACGGCACAGATGAGGACACAGAGCCTTTCTCTCCGTCAAATCCACACAGGCCCGACAGTTTCACAATTTCATATGGTCTTCATTAGCAGTGGTTAACGGGTCCAGGGCAAGTGCACAGGAGGCGCATCAGCCTCAGGGTGCATCATCTCAGGCAAGTCAGGGCTGGTGTATGACAGATGTCCGTAGGGAACGGAGGAGGAGGCGGTATTCCTAGACACCAACGTTACCGATGTCCCTGCCTTGAAAAGAGGTTGTGCGAATTTTGAGCGGAAGAAAGATGAGGTAAGAATCAGTTTGCTAGTGCCCCTCGAACCCAGAGGCTTGGGAAATCAAAGGCTCCATCTCTCACATGTAGTGCTTTGGATGCTACCATTTCCTCCAACATGATCCTCGCATTAAGGCCACAAAATGTAACAAAGTTATGGGTGGCACCCTCCTGGATCCCCGGTAACAAAACTCAGCACTTTCCTTCCACCACCCAATAGAGAGTAAAATGCAGGAAATGGAGACTGTTGCTGATTGATCTACTATGGAGACATCTGTTGCGTCTGATTCACGTTCTTTCAAATGTCATGGTGGAAACAAACATCAGCGACGTGACAGCAGTAGAGGTGTCAAGTAGCCGTAACAGCAGCAGCAGCAGGCAAGGTGGCAGAAGCCTAAATGGGTGACCCACTGGCAATCTTTATTTACCACCTCACCAACGGCATGCAAACAGTGCACAACATACAACACACAAGATCAGCTTAAGATCAGGAGCAGCGACATCTGCTTCTCAACACCGATGTTTTGGATGTGTTCCGGACCCAAGATACTTCTGGGTATCCAAAATGTACGAATGGCCCGAGCTCGCTCGCCACGCCATAGAGTGTTGATCCTGCCCAGCAGCCAGCGTACATAACTGAGCCCGGATCTTCACACAGCTGAGGAAGTCATAAACAGACAAACACATCCGGCTTCCACAGATAATGTGGATCGTTTGACTTCATCAGAGAATCAGGCATGATCTCTGATGAAGTATTTGGTCTACATCAGCATTCCTCTACAAACAGAAATGGTCCTTCTTGAAAAAAAAATTTTAAAGATGATAATTTTTCTTACTGCAATTTTTATTCTCTTTTCCCAACAGTCCCATTTTAGCTGGTTTTTCGCTGTAGGATAACTGTAAAAAACAGCAAGGTTTTACATGACATCACCGTATTCCATTTATCTCCCCACTTGTCTTTAGAATTTTCGCATTGTCAATGGTTTTGAGGGTCATGTTGCTGTGGAGATACAAGCTATAATCATTGTCCTTTTGGATACAGAAATGTGGCTGAGAGGCGAAAGTGAGTCATTTCTCCATCACAATTTTTAAACAGTGGCTGAGAAGGTCCTATTTTATAATTTTTTGGGGTCATTGTTGCTGTATTACAGCAAAAATCATGGTCCTTTGGAACAGAAATGTGGCTTTTAGTGTCATTTCTCCCTCACAATTTTTAAAAGTGGCTGAGGAAGTCATATTTATAATTTTATATGGGTTCATGTTGATGTGAGATACAGCAATAATCATGTCCTTGGAACGAAATAAAAAATGGCATTAAAAGTGGCATTTTCTCCCTCACCATTTTTAAATAGTCTGAGAAGTCAATATATAGATTTTTTGGGGTCATGTTGCTGTGAGAAACAGCAAGAATCATGGTCCTTTGGAAAAGAAATGTGGGCTTCTAGTGGCATTTTCCCACACAATTTTTAACAGTGATGAGAAGATCTTTTTTATAATTTTTTGGGTCATGCTGCTTTGAAATTCACAATACTACAGGTCCTATTCTAAAAATTTTGTTTCTAACAGACATTTGTTCTTCAAAAATTGACTAAAGTGGCTCAGGTCATGTTTTGAATTTTTGGGGGCATTTTTTGCTGTGCAAGCAGCTATACTACAGGTCCCTATTAAAAAAAAAATGTGTTTCTAACAGAACATTTGTTGCTATCACGAAATCTCCAAAGTGGCTCAAGAGGTCAATGCTTTGTAATTTTTGGGGGCATTTTGCAGTGACAAGCACTATACTACAGGTCCTATAGTATAAAAAAAAATTGTTGTTTCTAACAGACAATTGTTCATCACAATTTGTCAAAAAGTGGCTCATTGTCATGTTTAGAACTTTTGGGGCATTTGCTGTGCCCTGACACTAAACTCAGGTCCTATTATAAAAAAATAGTGTTTCTAACAGACATTTGTTTCTTCACAATTGTCAAGAAGTGGCTCAAGGTGATGGTGCTGTCAGAAACGGAATAGTAAGGGAACACTGTGTTAAAGGACACATAATGCAAAATGACTTGTTTTTGCAAGATCTTAACATACTAGCAATCCCCTTTATTGAGACAACCCATTTAAATACAATTTAAAAAAAGAGAAACACAGACCAGGAGGGATTTCCATCCTATTTTTAAAAATGTTTTTTTCTAGAATTAAAACTACTAAAAAAACTTTGCAAGTACAAAATAGCTGTAAAAAAATTCCACTGAATGTTCAATGGAAGTACAATGGAAAACTTGACCATAGTAGGTTATTCAGAGGACATGGAGTATGGAGCACGACAGATAACAAAGTAACAGAGACAATTTCCTCCAGCACGTTGAGTAATAATTGAGAAATAAGAATGCCAGAAAAAGGCACCTGGGTGTAACCGGAGCGTTAGACCACCATATTTTCCAAGTGAAAGCTCAATTGGTCTCACTCATACACGGAGGGCAAGCGCTACCCCAGGTCTTGAGTGTACTGAGGAAGCGGGAGGTCTAAACCTCACTCTTCCGCTTCCGCACTCTGCTTCATGCACGACTGTTTACGTTGCGGCGTCATAAAGGGCAATTTAAACCTCTTGATATAAAAGATGACAGACCCAGCCTGGGCTTCTCAACCGCCCCACTTAACTCCAGCCTGGCTGCTAACCTTGTTTTACAGATTACATACGCTAGCCTGGGCTCTCAACCGCAGACCCACTGTAAGCTCAGTGACCTGGCAGCTGGACCTCGCGATAACAGAGGGCCTGATGTCAGCACCTGGCTCTGCAACCGTTAGGGGCAATCAAGGAGAGCATTCAAATTTCTCTAAAAAAAGTCAGATTATTGAAAATGTGGGATTTCTGTGAGGTAAGTAGTGTCAAAAAGAGGGCTCCAGGGCTGGACACAAATTGCACAATTTGAGGCTTAAAAAATTTCTGGGGGCTGGAGTCACTATGAGGGTCGCATCATCTGATCTCCAGGGGAGTCTGTCCCTAATCACTGTAATAAGGAGTTTGAGGAAAAATGAAACATTGAATGATTGCTTGAATCACTCTCAAAGCCAGAGGGTCAAATGTCTTCTCCAACTAAGAAGTTTTTTGGGGATGATTAGAACATTTTTATTACTTATGGGGTGTGCGGACAAATTAACACATCTACACGTGTAAAATATACCTTTAACCCCTTAATGAGGACCTATCACCAGTGAACCATTTTGAAACCATTTTGAAAACAGCTAACGGGAGCGGCCATCTTGTGGATGGCAGTTAAACAGGCTGTCATACAGGCCCCGCCCCCCTAATACCAAGCCTGTTTTGCCGCCAGTATTCCAATTTGAATGCACTGCAATTAGTCTGCTTCTCAGCTCCCTGATGCAAATCCAATCAGATTTCTGGATCAAAGAAGCCACTTATTTTTTCCACATTGAACAATTTTAAAATTAGGAAACAATTAAAAGGGGTTTTTCTTATTATTTATGTGTGTCTGTATAAATATCCAGCTACCTACATGTGTGTGTATATTTATCTACTGTCTCTCTGGAGATGTGATGAGTATGCTGCAGATAAGTTCAAAATAAAATAAAGGCTATACTTTAATATAAAACATTAAAAAAGCCCATGATTGCCAAAAAAAAACCCAGACCACATGGTATGCCCTTTTATGATTCTGGTGATACCAAATTTTATAGGCTTTTTTATGTTTTTTGTGAAAAATTTAGTTTTTTACATTTTCTGTAAAAATGCCATAACTTTTTTGTTCTACCACCTATGGACCTGAGTAATGGTGCATTTTTTTGCATGCTGAGGAACATCTTTTATTGGAACCATTTTGGCATTTCAGGTGAATTTTTTTATTATTTTCTATTCCAATTTCCACAATTTTAGATTTTTTTTTCTTCTCCAGTGTTCAGCGTTATGGGCTAAATGTTGTTATAATTTAATAGGTCAGATTTTTCTGAACAGGATTTTACAGACGGGGCTCTTATGAGCTCCCCATTTTCCTTCTTTTATTTGTAAAAAAAAATGGCAAAAAGGGGTGATTTGAACTTTTATATTTATTATTTTTTTTTTACTTTAACAATTAGTCCCCCTACAGTACTTGATTATAAGGTGCACAATCGCTTGTCATATATATGCAGTACTATTCTACTACCGTATAAAAGGCTTTTCAATCATTACCTATTATACTCTGTCTATGACACCACAGGGGCTAAAGTGTTAACTGCTATTAGTGGTCGTTGCCTGCTGTAATTAACAATTGCGCTGCAGTACGGCTCCAATCTGTCGCAGTAACTACGGTAATCCACAGTTCTCATAGAGAACTATGGATTCCGTCGCACATTATCCAGGCGCAGATAATGAATTAT
>JAODAL010052084.1:0-26223 GCA_025379985.1 Phyllomedusa bahiana
CCTCGGGGTGTTAAACCCACCGAGAGTGGGGCAGTAAAGAGTCTGCACCATCCTTGCCAGTTTTTAAAGAAGCCCCCAAAAATGGTCAGTGCAGACAATGCCCTTGTCAGCATGAGCATTGTGGTGATCTTAGTTCTGGAATGATCGTTGGACACTCTGAAACAACCGCTCCCGCCAGCGACGGAGGAGGAGACGGACACAGATGCGGACACGGAGCCTTTCACTCCGTCAAATCCACAAGGCCCGACAGTTTCACAATTTCATCGGTCTTCATTAGGCAGTGGTTCGGGGTCCAGAGCTAGTGCAAGGTGGCGCATCAGCTCTCAGGGTGCATCATCTCAGGCAAGTCAGGGCTGTTTTGAAGCTGTGCCGGAGGCAGCGGAGGAGGAGGAGGTATTCCTAGACACCGATGTTACCGACGTCCCTGCCTTGGAAAGAGGTTGGCGCGAATTTGAGGCGGAGGAGGAAGATGAGAAGATCAGTTTGCTAGTGCCCCTCGACCCAGAGGCTTGGAAATCAAGGCCCCTCTCTCACATGAGTGCTTGGATGCTCCATGTCCTCCAACATGATCCTCGCATTAAGGCCATCAAAATGAACAACAGTTACTGGGTGGGCACCCTCCTGGATCCCCGGTACAAAACAAAACTCAGCACTTTCCTTCCACCCACCCAATAGAAGTAAAATGCAGGAAATGGAGACCTTGCTGATTGATCAACTGGAGACATCTGTTGCATCTGCTTCACGTTCCCCAAATGTCACGGTGGAACAACATCAGCGACGTGACAGCAGTAGAGTGCCAAGTAGGCATAGCGGCAGCAGCAGGCAAGGTGGCAGAAGCCTAATGGGTGACCTCTGGCAATCTTTGTTTACCACCTCACCAACGCATGCAATGCAGGGCACACATCCAACACACAGAGATCAGCTTAAGATCATGGTGCACGACTATCTGCGTCTCAACACCGATGTTTTTGCATGTGTTCCGGACCCAATAGACTTCTGGGTATCCAAAATGGACGAATGGCCCGAGCTGGCTCATCACACCATAGAGGTGTTGTCCTGCCCAGCAGCCAGCGTCATATCTGAGCGGACCTTCAGCACAGCTGGAGGAGTCATTACAGACAAACGCATCCGGCTTTCCACAGATAATGTGGATCGTTTGACTTTCATCAAGATGAATCAGGCATGGATCTCTGATGATGTTGTGGCCCCAATTGCCGAGGTCACCGATTAGTTGCCGGTCTACTTCACATTCCTTTTCAAACAGAAATGGTCCTCTTGAAAACTTTTTTTTAAAATGATCATTTCTTACTGCAATTTTTATTCTCTTTTCCCAACAGTTCATTTTGCTGGTTTTGCTGTGAGGAGACTGTAAAAGACAGCAAGGTTTCATGACAACACCGTATTCCATTTACTCACTTTATGATGGTTCAAATCATACTGCCTTCTGGCACTTTTCAATTTGTGGGTGATGCAGGTTTTAAAAGGGTCAGGTTTTGGGTCCAAGACAGGGATAGGGGAAATGGCCCTTTTATTTTTTTTTTTCTGTGATTTTTATAACCAAAATGTTTTTCCTAAAAAGTACCCACTTATCCTTTTGGACTGTTGGGGAATGTTAATTTCACTTCCCCAAACCCTTTTGTTTGGGTGTAAAAAGGGAAGGGTTTTTGGGCTTTTTTCCATAGATTTTAATGGCTTTCGCCCCAAAATCGACGCTAAACTATCAAAAAACCCATTCGATAGGGGCCGACATCGACTATCTTTTCGATCTCGATGCCAACGCAATCGCCCCAAACACAAACTATAAAAATTTTGTATCAATCCCCAAGAGCAACCCTTAAAGTCTTTTTTCCTTTTAAAATTCATACATTTTTTCAGTTGGGTATGAAAGTAGGAATTTTTTTTAATTCTTAGTCCCCTCCGGGATAATCTTTTTTTGGTGATATGTGGTTAGTGACTGCTGGTCCCAAACCCCCCTTTAAAGGGTTCCCTTTAAAATTTTCCCTTTTTCCAAATTTGAAAAAAACATTTTTTTTCCATCCATTTTTTGCTTCAACAAATGGCATTAAAAACCCCTTGAAAAACTGCAAAAAATTTTACCCACCCCCCTTTTCGTTTCTTTTTTGGAAAACATCTTGTTTTCCAAATTAAAAGTGCTCAGGGCTAAAAAAATTTTTTTATTTATCAAAAAATCAACGGAAAATATGTTTTAAATATATTATTGGCTGTTAAATTATCGTTTCGGCCCTTTTAGAAAAAAAAATTTTTGAATATAACATGAAATCCCCCGGGGAAAAAAAACCACTTTTGGGCCTATAGTTACCAGCAAACAAAAACAAAATTTTGTGGTTTCCACTTGATTAGGGCTTTTCCCTTTTGTTCTGGGGGAAACCCTTGAGTTTATGTTCCCGGGGCCCGTGCCGCCGGCCAAGCGGTTAGAAACCCAAAAACAACAAAAATTCTAAAGCGCCTATGCAGCTCCTGTGGGGGATGCCAGCAACAAACAGCTTTTTTTCGCCCGGTTTTTGATTAAAACCATATTTTTAAATTTAAACACTGTAAAAAGCAGCCATATGTACATATGCCAAAACCAATGCCCTGAAAAGACGCTTTTTCAAGCTCAGTCCCTTTGTTCACCTTTAAACTAAAAACCTGGAAAACTGCCAATTTTTTAAAAAACTAAACTCCCACCAATAAATTGACTGGGAGCACCACGGGGATAAAGTACTGAATAATACGGCGTCCCAAAAAGAATAATAAACCAACTACAAAGATAAAAGGGGAAGAGGGGAAGGACAAAGGTAAGATGAACTTTGTTTGCTACTAATGGGGTTTTTTGTTTTTCCCGCTTTGGGCTACAAATTTTTTTCAAATATATATGAAAAAAGTGGCCCGGATAGTCGTTCAAATGGATGTAGATAAAACCCCCCCCCCCCCAAAAAAAAAAAAAAGGGAAAAAAAAAAAAGAGAAAAAAAAAAAAATAGTTACATCAGGATAATGGAAAAAACAGAAAGGGAAATTTAGTAATTTTTATAAATCTTTTCGTTTAATTTCCCCAATCCTTGGGGTCTTTTTGTTCCTAACTTTAATATCCACATGGCTTCCCTTTCCCTTTTATTTTTTTAGCCAATTGCCCCCCTGTAGGGGTTTTTTGGGTACTTTTCCCTTAGGGCAGGGGTATTTAAACCGAAAAGGTTTTTCCCTGGTGGTGTTCCAAAAAAATGTCTAAGCGGCCCCTGAAAACCCTGACTCTGTAATTTATTGACACGGGCGTTTGGTTTTTCCGCAATGTGGGTCCTAAACCTTGCGGATGGTACGGGCCCACATCTTTTTTTTTTGCATGTGGTTCAAAAAATAATAAAAACCACATTATGGCTGTTGCAATTCAAGAAAAGGTGAATTTTTTAATTTTTTTTGTTTTACTAGCATCTGGAAAAGTATTTTTAAAACTCAATTTACATACATACAAAGGCCCCAACCCACAGCTGAAAAAACCCTTTTTGAAAACCAATTTTTTTTTTAAAGGGAAATTTTTTTATCACTTTGTGTAAAACACAAGGGGGTAAATGTCCCCAATGTTTTGTTTCGTTTTGGGTACAAAAATTACTCCTCTCTCTAATAATTTTCGCTAGTGTTTCGCCTGCCGTAGTTTTTTTTATGTTCTTTTTAGAAGATTTTTTTTTAATCTCTCGAAGTTAAAAACTGTTAAAATTGGGAAAAAACACTATTTTTGTTTTTTTATTCCCCAGGTTTTTAATATTTGGGTTTTTCCTGCAACAAATTTTTAAATTGGGTTTTATTATTGACTTTCTTTTAGCTTTTTAAAAAATCCCCTTTATTGGGAACCTCTCTGTGTATTTTTTGATCGATAGTTTTTTTTTCCCCAATTGATAACCCTACTAGAGAACAAATCCTCCCTTTGGCCCCTTTCATATTCTCCATATGGAATGGCCCCTTAGGGTTTCTGGGGGGAATGGCAGCAAATTTTCTTTCCGTTGGAATTTTTTCCCCAATTGGTTTTTGATATAAAGTTTGAACCCAAACCCTCCCCAGTTCCAAATCCCCTTTTTAGGTGAATAAACCCGGGAAAAAGGGAACCCCCCCAAATTTTTTTTTTTCCAAAACCGCCCGTGAAGCGAAGGATTAAAAGGGTTATTAAAATTTAGAACTCCCCAAAAAAAGGTTTGGGTTAAGCCTACTCGCGACCCCAAATAAACAAGGGGGGTTTGTCGATGTAGCGCCCCTACCATTGTATACAAATCCAGAAAAGGTTTTCAGTTTCTAAAATGGCATTGGTTTCCCCCACCAAAATTCCATTTAAAATGGAATTGGGGCCCTTTAAAATGTTAGTTTTAAAAAACCCCCAAAAAAATTCTCCCAAAAAATTTTTAAAAAACAATTTTTTTTCCCCCCCTATCAAAAGCCCCGGGAAAAAATGTTTAGGTTTTGGGGTCCCTTTTTTTTTAATTTAAAAAGGGGTTTTTTAATGGGTTTTCCAAAAGGGTTTTTCCCCTCCCAATTGGGACCAATTTTGGAACCGGGGGGAATTTTTTTAATTAAAAAAAAACCCCCCGGCCCCTCCTTTTTTTTTTTAAAAAACCCAAACCCCCTTTGCCCCTTTTTCCCAAATTGTTTTTCCCTTTTTTGGGGTTTAAAATCCCCGTTCCCCCCTGTTTCCCCCCTTCCCAAACCTTTTTTTTTAAAATGCTTTTATTTGGGGCCCAAATTTGATTTTTTTTATTTTCCCAAATTTTTTTGTTTTTGTTTTACTGCCCTTTTTGGTTTTATTTTTTTGATATAACTGAAAAAGGTCCCGTTCCATGGTATTTTGGGGAAAGGGTCCCAAACGCCACTTTCTTTTTGCCTTTAAGGGGTAGAAAAATTTTGGGTTTGGGCGTTTTGAAAGACAATTTGATGTTTTAACCTTCCTTATCATTATCAAAAATTCCCTCACTTTCTAAATTTTTGTAGACAAGTTAGGGCCACCTGTTCATTGAAAAGTAAACCCACTAAATTCAAATTGGGACGCCCAAATCTAAAACTAGTTTTTTATTTGTATATCCTCACCCCCTCTAAAAAAATGTTTTTTTAACTGTTAACAGTCTTGCAAATTTATTGACTCCATTATAGTTGGGAATTAAAAACAAAAGTCATTTGTAGGGGAGAATTTTAGTCCCTGTTGAAAAAACTTCAATTGTGGCTTGGGGTTTTAACAGCTGGGGGTTAGAACTACTACCTTAAGTCCTTTTTTGATCCTGTTCTAAGTCCTGTAAATTTGTTTTTTTTTTGGGCATAAATCCCCCGTAAAATTTTTTTTGGGTTTCTATATTTTTTGAACTTGCTCCTTTTTCTTCCCGTTTTTTTTACTGGTTTTTTGTGTTGGGTTTGCCCTAAGATTTCCATTGCTAAAGGGCCGGTTTCCGTGGTTCAGAATCTGTAATTTGCACTATCAGTACCCCTATGTCAAAAAAATGACCGATCTTTTAAAAAGTTTTCCCCCTCCATTTTTTTTTTCATTATTTGATCTGGGAAAAAGGGGTTTTTTGTCTTTCCTTTTCCCAGGTTTTAAGGGCCCTTTGCCCTTTTGGGGTAAACCTCCAAGTCCGGGGATATTTCCTTTTCTTGTTATCCATGATATTTTTTTTCAATATTCAACATTCTTTCATTTTAAATTTTGATATACTGTAGTTTACTGGGGATAAAAAACCCACACATTGTAGCAAAAACGTACATCTTCCCTTTGCCCTTTCCTGCTGTTTCCCTTTCCCTTTATTTTTGTATTTTGGTTTTTTTTACCCTTTAAGCATGCCGTCATTTTTCAGTATCATCTTTCACGTGAGGTGTTTCCTAGTCACCAAAAATTGGGGGGAGTTTATTTTTTTAAATTTTGGGCCCAGTTCCAGTTGCCCTAGTTGACATTTAAAAACAAGAGCACTGAGCTTGAACGCGTCTTTTTGGGGCGCATTGTTTTTTTGGGCATATGTACATTTTGGGCCTTGCTTTTTACATGTTAAAATAAATATATGGGGTTTTAATCAATACCGGGCAAAGAAGCTTTTTTTGTTGCTGTGCACCCCGCACCACGGAGTGCATAGGCGCTTCAGAATCTTGTTTTTGGGTTGTTATGCTTTTTGACAGTTTGGAGGGCAAACAACAGCTTGCTTTCCAACTGTCAAAGGGAAAATTGTATAGATAGTTTCTTTTTCCCCACTTGATCATAGTTGGGAGTTTAAACCGGGGTTTGGGGGGAGGTGATTAAGTTATAATTTTAAGGGAAAGCCCTTTTAATGTAAAACCCCTTTTTTTTGGGAATAAAATGGGAAAAATCTGATGGGACCTGCAGGCCTTCGGGCCCTTGTATCCCCTGGACTTTTTTTGGTTCAATTTTTTGATTTTTGAAAAAAAAGGATGGGGGGAAGGGGCCCCTTTGACTAGAGATGTTGCAATAAATTGCAGTGTATTGTTTTTGATATATTTTGGTTACTGACCCCCATTTTTAAAATTTTGCCCATATGGAAAATTAAAGTTCGGGGGTTTCCAACAGCTGGAGGGGAAAATTTGGAAAGCCCTTTTTCCCGGGATAGGAACCCAACCCCCAAAGGTAAAATTTAAAGTGACCAAATTTTAAAAAAAAAGGTCGAAAATAAGGGTAAGGGCCGGGGAAAGGGAAAGGGGGGTTTCCAACAAAGGGGGGTTTTAAGATGAAAATTACGGGGCCCCCGGCGTAAAGAAAAAAGGTTCAAGTGGAATCTGGGAGGTAAATTTGATTTATTTGCCTTTGGGTAAATAGCCTGCTTGGGAGGATAGCAAACATTATATTTTTGCAAAATTTAGGAACAGCTAAACCCCCGTATTTGTGGCTCCCAAAAAATTTTTTTGTTTTTTGCCCCTGGGTTTTCCGGGGAAAATTCCATATAAAATAAAGGAAATTTAGGCTTGAAGTCTTTTGCAAGGGAGAGGGGGAAAAAAATAGGGGATAGCCTGCACATATAAATAAATTTGGGCAAATAAACCCTTTTTAAATTTTACTTTAATTCGGGCCCAATCCACGAAAAAAATTAAGGGGGCAGAAAAAAGCTTTTAAATTTTCAGTTTTCCGGTCTACAAAAGGTGTTTAAATTTAAAGGGGGGGAACTTTTTTGGGCAGGAGTAAAAAATATTTTTAAATCCCAAATAATCAACTTGTTCATCACCCAAAAAAGGGGATTTAGGTTACTTCTTTTAACAGGGTATGTTTAACAAGAAAAACAGATTTTTGGGATTTTTTCCCCAATTTGTAAAAAGAAACCTTAAAAAAGTGGTCCGGGGTCCCCATTATTACTTCTAGAAGAAGTGGGGTTGTACTATCAGCATGACATCGTCTCCCAAAAAGATTTAATCTTGTGAAAACCCCTTTTTTTAACGGGAATTTCCATAAATTGGGGGTTAGCCCAAAATACTCCCCGCAAGTGGTTCCATACAGAGCACAAAAATTTTGGGGGGGAAAGGGGGACACCCCTTAAACGTTTTACCTTTGGGCCCAAAAGAAAAGGAGGGGGAAAAGGGGAAACCAGGGGTTTAAAAACCCCTGCTGCCCGGGTGAGTATAAAGGCTAGAAGGGTTTGCAAAAAAACCCCCGCAAACCCCCAAATTTAGGGAACCTAAATTTTTAATAAAACCAATTTACCCTATAAAATGCTTTCCCCGCGTCAAGCAAAAGGAAAAGCCAACGGGGAAGCGGAAGAAGAAAGCATCTGTTTTTAAAATTCAGGAGGGGGGGGGGGGGGGAAACATTCTTGTGTCTGCTCTTTATAAATCCTCCCTTTTTCACAAAGGGTTAAAAGAAAGGAAAAAAGTTAAAGCGGGGACGCTATAATTTTGGCATCCCAGTTAATTTTGGGAAATTTTGAGTTATGAAAAGGTCTATAGTTAGAAGTTGGGACCCAGCTTTTTAAAATCGGGTTTTTGGGAAAATCGTGGTTGAAAATTGCAGGAGCTTTTTCTGGTAGCGGAGCTTTTTTTAGAAGCAATCTCATTACACAATTTAAAAAAGGGTTGGGAGGAAGGCCCAGAGAAAATTGAAAGTATTCCCATTTGTGCCCATCGGGGCCTGGTAAATTTTTTAATTTTCCCTAAACAAAGGGCCCTTTTTTTGAGTTTAAAGAAAGGGGAAAAGGCCCAATTAAATGTTTTTCTATTTGGGGATATGTTTACATAGAAAGATGAAAGGAAAACTCAAAAGGGGTTTAAAAAAAAAACTTAGTTAAAGGGAAAACAGGGATATTTTGGGTTGGAATGTATATTATATATTTGGGGGAGAAGTGGGTTAGAAAATTGGGTTAGCAATATCTTTAGGGTTTTTTTAAATTTTTCTCACCTGGGGTAAATTAAGTGGGAAATACGCGTCCTAGGCATTTGTGTTTTTATTCTATTGCTAGAAGCTTGCCAGGTTTGTCCCCCCGGGCACGTAAAATTCCCAATTTTTATTTTGGCCAAAAGTGGAACTCATATTTAAATTGGAGGTAAATGGTAGGGAAACCCTTTTCCTAAGATGGGCAAAGGAAATTTTCTTTTTCTGAAAAAGAGGGGGTCTGTTTTAAAAATCCCCCTTTCGGGCTTTCTTAATTTTTTCCCGGGAGAATTAATTTTCTGCCTGTCGTTTCCCTTTTTTTCTCTATGGTGGGGAATAAAAATCCCGCGAATATAGGCTTTATGGGCGCACCAAAAAAAGCCGGGAGGGGGAGAAGGAGCTTTAAATTTCAAAAAAGTCTTTAATCCCGGGGAAAAGACAGTTAGCTGAAATTTTGCGGGTTTTTTTTAAAAAGATAATTATTAAAAACGCCAAAAAGGGGAGGGGCCGGGAGTCTGAAGGCCTGGGGCGAAAAAACTAGAAAAACAGGGGCATAAACCAGACCACTTATACTCCCAAATTCAGTGGAAAATTCAAAAAATTTCTAACACAATTTGTAAATTTTACAAAGAAATCTAGACGAGAGGGGAACATTTTTTAGATAGGGAGAAAAAACTTATAGTCACGCTCAGATATGGGGGTACCCGCCAGACATGTGCAAGTTTTTTCTGGGCCAACAGAGAGTAAAGGGACCCCTTGGGGAAGATTTTGCCCCTTTTTTTCCAGATCTGCCCAGATCTGTTGCTGAAAAACAGAGTTGAAATCACCGCAAATAATTAATCCCCCTTTTTCCTAAAATTTTTTGTTTTTTGATAACTTTTTTAAAAAGGGAGATTTGTCTAGTATTGGGGGGCATAGATGGCAGTTAAGGTATGGGGCCTTTAAAATAATTTCACAGACCAAGATGACGACCCCCCCTCGGGGGTCAATGAAGGGGAGGGAAGATTAAAAGGGGACAGAATTTTTAACCCCAATATAGCAAAACCCCCGCAAGTTTGGTGAAGCATTTAGAGTGAAAAATATGTGGGGAAAAGTTTTTATGCTTTTTTTCCCAATTTTGGGCCTCTTTGAGAAGGGGGATTTTTTCCCGGATGCATGCAAGTTGGCAAACCCCATTTTAAGGGAAAAACTCTCCACCGTAGGGAGCGCTTAAAGGGGAGGAAATTTTGTCCCCCCTTTAAAGTTTAAAGATGGAAATTTTATCATCATAATGATCGGGGAAAAAGGTTTAAACGTTGAGCTGGGGAGCGTGACATGGGCCCCGCAAACCCGGACATCTGAAGAAAATCCACAGAATGTAAAAGTTCTGTTGTCACTTTTTTGGGAAAAAAAAAAACTGAACCCAAAACAAAATAAACAAACAAATCAAGTTTGAAAACCCCTTTATTCCTAAAACCAAAGAATGTGGGGGGAAAAGTCCCGCCCTTTAACCTAGAGGGAGAAAATGACACTAGGGCCCCCAGCAAACAGTAAGCAAACAGAGAGCACCCAAACAGGGACTCCCCAAATATTGTGGGGACAAAAGGGTATCAACAGCATCAGTTTCCGAAAGGCCCGTTTCTTGATCTCGTGGTCAAACTCACATAGAGGAGTGATCATTTCCCGGGCCCACTCTGTTTTCTTTCCGGGGCAGGGCTTGTAAACAGAAGAAAGGGAAGAAGATTCCAGTCTCTTTTCCCAAAAAAAACCCGGCCCCCCTGGAGAGTTGCAAAAAATAAATTGGGTCCCCTCTTTTTGGGAAAAAATAAGGCCCTTTACTGGGAAAACCCCATCTATATTGGATTTCTTTTGGGCCCCTGGGAATTCTGGGAAAAAGGTTTAAAATTCTTTCCCGCCCCGAGCATAAATTGCGAAGAGAGGTTTGGAAAGGGTGAGATGACTTTGGAAAAAGGTCAGGGGGATTTCGGTTTGTTCGGAAGGGGGGGCATGGGGCGAAGTCCCCCTTTCACATTATTTAAAAATTTTTCTGGCGATGGTGTCTCTAGGGACTTTTTTGTGGCAAGTTCTTTTGGGTTTTGGGATCCTATGAATCCTATTTTATGGGGAAGAAACGAGTGAGGAAAGGGGGTTTGGTAGAACCAAAAGTCACAGGGCGGGAAAGGGGGGCCCTTCAGTTGGTCAGGTGAGATAGGGTTTTTGGAAAACCCCCGGATCCTCCCCTTAACCCCGCCTGGGCCAATCCTCCCAAATCAAGGGCTTTGGCAACCAGGCGTTGTACTTTTTTCTTCTAAAAGGGATTTTTTGGGAACGAACAAAAATGTTATGAAAATTTTTAAAAGTCTACATTTTTTTTTCTATGTTTTCAGTGCGGGATGCTAAGGAATAAAATCTTTTTTTAGTTCACCTTTATCTGTTTTTATGTCTGTGTGTAAAGAAAGAAAAGGAAAAAAGGGGGAATTTGGTGTTGGAGGTTGCTAAAATTCAAGGTTGAGAGTCCGAAAATTTCCGGGTTTTTCGAGGTCCACAATTTAACTCTTGAGGGCGAAGTAGGTGAAGCTGGCAGAGGGAAAAATTTTTTTTTTCCCCTTTTTTGGGTTGAGAAGAGGAAAAGAACTCTGGGAGTTTTGTTGGGTTTTCTTTCCCCTGGTTTTTTTTGGATGACCTCCCATAGTTTTTTTAATTTTTACTTTTTTTTTCCCCTCTCTCTCTCTCTTGGTTTCCCCAACAGGGCTAAAAATCATGGGCCCGCAAATAGGGAAAAAAAAACCCCCAGCTTAAACACAGGAAAAAGAGGAAATGTGAGAAAACCCGCAAGGAAGGGGATTAAAGGGAGGGTTGACACAGGGGCACTCCCCCCCAGGGTACTAAATACTCCTTTTATGTGCTGAGAGTGAGGAAAAAAAATTTCCCCAGTTGCTTATCCTGCAGATGCCAGTGGGGAGGTGCAGTAAAAAGGGTTTTAATTTAAAAGACAGCTAGGAATGTAGTTTGGGAGGAGAGCAAAAGGTGAGGGTGCAGCCTAAGGGGTTTTCAGACAGGGACACAGAAGTTATCCCCTTATCTTGCCCCAGGGCTCCCCTGCCCCCATTCCTGAGAGAGAGGGGCTGAAACAGTGAGGAGTGGGCCCGGCAAAGAACAGGGGCTCTGAGGTGACAGGGGGGAGGTGGGAGGGGTTGCTCTGGGGATGGCCCGCTGTATGGCTGCACACAGTCCCCAAAAAGTAAGCCAAAAGTGAGATCTGCTGTGGAGTTTTTTTTCTGGAGACAGATTTGGGGAGCACAGATGAGGCTCTGGCTCTGGGCTAAGTAAGGAAACCCCGGATTTAAAAGGGGGGCAGGGGAGCAGGGGAACAAGCACTGGCAGCAAGGTCCCCGGCTGTATCTTTCCCGCTGGGGGGGTTCAGAGAAGGGGGCGGAAAGGGGTTTTAAAAAGTTCCCCGTTCTGTAGCTGACCTTAGAGAGATGATCTCCCCGGGCGATTCTGTGTCCCCAGAGGGTTGTTTGAGCCGGTTTTTTTTGGGGTGGCTGGTCAGAGCTCCCCCGCACACGTCTGCCCCACATCCCCAGCAGGCCACGCCCCCCGGGTTTTGCATTTCTTTAATAATTTTTTAATAATTTTCTACTATGTTTTTAACATTGCTGTTTGCTGTTTAAATTTAAAGTTAGCAATTTATTTCACTTTTTTTCTGATTAAAAAATTTTTAAATTTTTTTTTTTGGCCCGATTGGGGTCTTTTTTTTTCAAGATATTTTAAAAGGTAATTAAAATTTTTGCAACCAAAATTTGAAAAACATTCAGATTTGCAAAAATTTTAATTTTTTGTTCCCAAATAAATTTAAATAAAAATGTCTAAATCTAAAAATAATTAAAAATATCTCACCCCGTGACAGGAAAAAAATTATGTATTTATTTGATTAATTTTAAAACAATATTTAAATTTGTTATTTTTAAATTTTTTATTAAAAGCCAATGCTTATGTTTATGTGATGTGTGTCATCAGGCCAATCATGTGGGAGGCTCCAACAGTAGTCTACCATCATGTGTGTGTCCCATCTGTCTTGATATCCCTGCTCCATCACCTTCATATCCTGATGGAAGCTCTCACCGTGTTCCTCGCTGAACTGGATCTGGAAATCTGTTTAAATGGCTAAAAGTCACTTTATATTATATGGGATATTTCATGACCTAATACACTGTTAAAGAGTCAAAAGATAAACCAAAAGCTATTGCATTAATTATCCCACACAAATCACATTGAGGGAATGCATTATTTTCATGGATGTCCATTATTTCAAAACCTAGAACCAAATTAGCAAAAGTAGTGGGATTTTTTAATTCAGCACCCTCAAAATACCCTAAATCTTTTTCTTGTAAAACTGTGATCTGTTTTGTTGATGTGATTGCTGTAAAGATACTTGACTTATTACTATTACGGTACAGTTATCATTGTCACCTGCGTGATTACCACGTAAGCAGAATAGATTTTTAATTAAGTATTCCCATTCTCTGACAGTAAGTGGAGTTCTTGAAAGCCAGTAGCAATTTATACCCAGTACCCAGGTACTACCTACCTACCATGCTGCTAATAAAACAATGCTACTGTGTCAGTGCTAACAGGAGTGGGACAATGGTTGTAACACATAGCTGTCGCTCCACTTTAGTGGCAGAAAATTACCTTATAACGCCATTAAATGAAAAAAAAAATATTAGTCTAGAGTTCAAATACACAAATAATAAAAAAAATGTTCACATTGTTGGGGTCAAAATTGTCCTTTTCCTCATGAAGTAAATCTAGTTGTTTTATTGGGACAACACCTGTACACATAGCACATGGGCATCTATTAGTCATCTTATACCGGTCCTCAAGAAGAAAATGAATTAAGTTTATTGGCACCACCCCTGCCCATACAATGTATGGACATATTTCTATTAGTTATCTTCTGCTAGTCCTTAAGTTGTAAATGTATTAGTCGTATTGGTACAACCCTTGTCGATTTGACATAGAAATCTATAAGTCCTCTTCTACTGGTTCTCAAGAAGTAAATATTGTTGTCTTATTGGTACAATTCCTGTCTATATTACTGTACATATGGACATCTTTTACTTATCATCTACTGGTCCTAAAGAATACATTTATTAGTCTTATTTGTACAACATCTGTTAATATTACATATGGACATCTTTCTATTAGTCATCTTCTACTAGTCTTCGAGAAGTAAATGTAGTTGTCTTGTTGGTACAACCCCTGTCCATATTACATATGGACATCTTTGTGTTATCATCTACTGGTCCTCAAGAAGAAATGTATTAGTCTTATTTGAACATCTGTCTATATTACATATGGACATCTTTTTATTAGTCTTCAAGAAGCAAATGTAATTGTCTTATTTGTACAACCCCTGTCCATATGGCTTATGGATGCCTTTTAGTCATCATCCACTGGTCCTCAAGAAGAAATGTATTAGTCTTATTGGTACATCACCTGTCCATATTGCATATGGATATCTTTCTATTAGTCATTTTCTACGAGTCCTCAAAAAGTAAATGTAGTTTTCTTATTGGTACAAATCATGTTTATATGGCATATAAACATCTTTTAATTAGTCCTCGTCTACTAGTCAGAGTGACTTTTGTTCTGCTCGGTTTCACATTCGTACTGCTTAGTTAGTCAAAACAACTGTTCTGCTGCATACTTAGGGATCCACAAGTTAACCTCAGTAACTCATTTAGAGAATGGTTTGTCCAGATTGGTTAATTAATTAAAAACAATGTATTTGCTCATTTAAATGACATACAGTACATCTTAATAGAATATCAGTGTAATGTATTGCATACTAAGTATAGGAAAATATGCAAAGAATATAATAAACCAAATGGTTTCAGATTTTATTTGCTATATACATTACACATTAATAACATTATATAAGTAACTATGCAAACACATATTTTCTAGATTTATATTCATTAGCTTGCATTGTAAGTTATGTAGTGATTGAAAATTCTGATATAAACTGCATTACATTCATATCTGCATCATTACACCAGGAGTTGCAGTAATTGTGCTACTTGAGAAGTATGAATTGTTTCTAACCATAATGCTGCACACATAGGTTCAGTGCCCACGATAATTAATTATCTCGCGGACAGAAATACACTTTCATAATATCCCGGGAGATGACCTGCTATTGTATAAAATGCAGTTCCATAAGTTTATGATTATAGCACTCCATTAAATTTAATAGTTGTTTGCTTTGTAGATAACCTCAAAGGTGATCCCTTTTTATCCTGCGTGCAACAATCCATACAGTACAGTAGAAAATATTTGATTTGCCTTTATCCTTTGGTTTTAATATGCAATGTAATGTAAGTCTTTGGAGATTGGACATCCTTAATGTGTATATAAACTTGCAGCTCTATGATACCAGTAAAAAATTTCTCTCTACCAGGGGTATCACAAGCCCTGAATAAAAATGCAGCTACCCTGAACCAGATTTCTGTCCACTGGGAGCGCTAGTGATCTTTTTAATTACATGTACGGCCTCAGGACCCTAGTGAAGTAAATAAAACAGGTGGTGTGATGAAGGAATGCCAGCATGCCACTTGCATTGGGAGTTGAGTAACTATGCAGGTGGTGTGATAGCGTCACATCACCTGTGTAGGAATTGAGGAGGCCGTTCATTAACAGAGGAATTGGTAGAGGTGAGTACTGTTTTTGTTTTTAATCTAGGCCCTACCTACTAGGGGAACCTATAGACCTACCTATCTATTTGGGGGACCTACATACCTACCTAGTGGTGGAGTCTTTTTAATTACCTAGTTACTGGGACACATATAGACCTACCAACCTACTGTGGGACCCTATACACCTACTAGCCTACTGGTGGCACCTAAAGACCTACCAATAGACTTGGGTGACCAACGTAATGGGGGCCCGATATATCAACCTAACTTCTGGGGGGACCTATAGGCCTAGGAGGATCTACACTGACAAGCAGAAGGGTTACAATATTTTGGACTTTAGACTTTCAATCACCATACGTCACCATCCTTTGAACATGAGACTACCATCATTTTATAAACAACCTTCTTCGCTATCTCATACATAAATTTGAATTGCAACTATTTAGAATATGCTTAGTTATGCAGATTCTTGTCATATAACTAGATTGTTACTGTTTTGCTTCTGGTGGTGGAACAATCTTTTACTTCTTGTCTTCTACAAATAACCTGTTCTCACATTCCTTAACAGCTCACTGTGTTATTAGGTTGATTCTCAAGCGAAAGGTCACTTGTTTGTATCGAGGAGCAGTCATGAAGAAGATCACCCAAGAAAAGAGAAACAGGATCGTCTAGCTAATAGATAGCAGTTGAGTGTCATGACAGTTGGAAGAATATAAAATGAGGTTCATTTATCCATTAAAATTAAAGCAAAATATTGGAGTCAATAAATCGGCTCATCACAAGGTCTATCAGTAGTGTTGAGCGATTACGTTGGCTATCGACATCGGGCGATAGTCGGCCACCATCGATAAGGTTTTTCGATAGTGAGCAGTCGATTATGAGCGATGACCATTAAAGTCTATGGGAGAGCAACAACACCTTCATTCTTACACCCAAACAGGGCTGGAGAAGCTGGAATTAACAGCCACAACAGTCAAATGGATACCTGCTACATCTTAGGCACAACACTTAGGCTATAAAAGCCACAGAAAAAAAGTCACACACCATTCACTATCCCTGTCTTGTACCACAGCATGACCCTTAAACCTGCATCACCCACAAATTAAAAAGTGCCAGAAGGCAGTATTATTTGAACCATCATTTTACTTGAACTGGACATTGAATATCCCTGTCCTGGAACGCAGCATGACCCTAAAAACCTGCATGACCCACAGATTAAAAAGTGCCGGAAGAAAGCAGTCTTTGAACCACCATTTTAGTTGAACTGGACAATGACAAACCCTGCCCCTGGACCGCAGCATGACCCTTAAACCTGTCTGACCCACAGATTAAAAAGTGCCGGAAAAAGGAGTCTTTCAACCACCATTTTAGTTGAACTGGACATTGACTAGAACTGTCCGGGAAACCGCAGTATGACCATTAAACCTGTCTGACCCCAGATTAAAAAGTGCCGGAAAAAGGAGTCTTTCAACCACCATTTAGTTGAACTGGACATTGACAATCCCTGTCCTGAACCGCAGCATGACCCTTAAACCTGCCTGACCCACAGATTAAAAAGTGCCGGAAAAAGGAGTCTTTCAACCACCATTTTAGTTGAACTGGACATTGACTAGAACTGTCCTGGACCGCAGTATGACCATTAAACCTGTCTGACCCCCAGATTAAAAGTGCCGGAAGAAAGTAGTCTTTGAACCACCATTTAGTTTCACTGACATTGACAAACCCTGTCCTGGAACGCATCATGACTCTTAAAACTGTCTGACCCCCAGATTAAAAAGTGCCAGAATAAGGAGTCTTTCAAACACCATTTTAGTTTCTCTGGACATTGACAAACCCTGTCCTGGACCGCAGTATGACCATTAAACCTGTCTGACCCACAGATTAAAAAGTGGCGAAAAAGGAGTCTTTCAACCACCATTTTAGTTTCACTGGACATTGACTAGAACTGTCCTGGACCGCAGTATGACCATTAAACCTGTCTGACCCCCCAGATTAAAAAGTGCCGGAAAAAGGAGTCTTTCAACCACCATTTTAGTTGAACTGGACATTGACAAACCCTGTCCTGGACCGCAGCATGACCCTTAAACCTGTCTGACCCACAGATTAAAAAGTGCCGGAAAAAGGAGTCTTTCAACCACCATTTTAGTTGAACTGGACATTGACTAGAACTGTCCTGGACCGCAGTATGACCATTAAACCTGTCTGACCCCCAGATTAAAAAGTGTCGGAAAAAGGAGTCTTTCAACCACCTTTTTAGTTGAACTGGACATTGACAAACCCTGTACTGGACCGCTGCATGACCCTTAAACCTGCCTGACCCACAGATTAAAAAGTGCCGGAAAAAGGAGTCTTTCAACCACCATTTTAGTTGAACTGGACATTGACTAGAACTGTCCTGGACCGCAGTATGACCATTAAACCTGTCTGACCCCCAGATTAAAAAGTGCCGGAAGAAAGTAGTCTTTGAACCACCATTTTAGTTGAACTGGACATTGACAAACCCTGTCCTGGACCGCAGCATGACCCTTAAACCTGTCTGACCCACAGATTAAAAAGTGCCGGAAAAAGCAGTATTTCAAACACCATTTTAGTTTCACTGGACATTGACAAACCCTGTCCTGGACCGCAGAATGACCATTAAACCTGTCTGACCCACAGATTAAAAAGTGGCGAAAAAGGAGTCTTTCAACCACCATTTTAGTTAAACTGGACATTGACTAGAACTGTCCTGGACCGCAGTATGACCATTAAACCTGTCTGACCCCCAGATTAAAAAGTGGCGGAAAAAGGAGACTTTCAACCACCTTTTTAGTTGAACTGGACATTGACAAACCCTGTACTGGACCGCAGCATGACCCTTAAACCTGTCTGACCCACAGATTAAAAAGTGCCGGAAAAAGGAGTCTTTCAACCACCATTTTAGTTTCACTGGACATTGACTAGAACTGTCCTGGACCGCAGTATGACCATTAAACCTGTCTGACCCCCAGATTAAAAAGTGGCGGAAAAAGGAGTCTTTCAACCACCTTTTTAGTTGAACTGGACATTGACAAACCCTGTATTGACCCACAGATTAAAAAGTGGCGGAAAAAGGAGTCTTTCAACCACCATTTTAGTTGAACTGGACATTGACTAGACCTGTCGTGTGCCACAGCATGACCCAGGGTCGGAGTTACAGTGGGTGCGGTGAGAGCCCAGGCTGGCGTCTGTCATCTATTAACATGCAGGTTAAAATGCCCTGATGACGCAGCAACAAAATCGAGCTGAAGCAGAGTGCGGAAGCGGAAGTGTGAGAACTCCAGCCTTCCTCAGTACACAGTCAAGACCTGGGTAGCGCTTGCCCCTCCGTATGAGTGCGGACCAATTGACCTTCACTTGGAAATACTGGTGGTTAACGCTCCTGTTCCACCCAGGTGCCCTTTTTCTTGGCATTCTTTTTTCTCATTTCACTCAACGTGCTGGAGGAAATTGTCTCTGTACTTTGTTCTCTGTCCGTGCTCCATACTCCATGTCCTCTGAATAACCTACATCTTTTCAAGTTTTCCTGTACCTCCCTTGTATAATTCAGAGGAATTTTTTTTACCAGCTATTTTGTACATTGCAAGTTTTTAAATAGTTTAAAATTCTAGAAAACACATTTTTAAAATAGGATGGAATCCCCAATGTCTTTTTTTCTCTTTTTTTAATTGTTTAAAGGGGTTTGTCTCAATACAGGGATTGATAGCTATGTTAAAGATCTTGCAAAAACAAGTCATTTTGCAATAGGTGTCCATTAACATTGTCCAAACCTATTCCTGTTTCTGACAGCACCATCACCCTTGAGCCACTTTTGACAATTGTGAACACAAATGCTGTTAGAAACAACATTTTTTTATAAATAGGACCTGTAGTAATAGCTGCATTTCAAACAAAATGCCCCCAAAAATTCAAAGCATGACCCTTGAGGCAACTTTGGACAATTGTGAAGAACAAATGTCTGTTAGAAACAACATTTTTTTAAAAATAGGACCTGTAGTATAGCTGCATTTCAAAGAAAAAATGCCCCAAAAATTCAAAGCATGACCCTTGAGCCACTTGGGACAATTGTGAAGAATAAATGTCTGTTAGAGACGACATTTTTTTATAATAGGACCTGTAGTCTTGCTGCATTTCAGAGCAGCATGCCCCAAAAAAATAGTCTAGGAATACCTCCTCCTCCTCCTCCGCTGCCTCCGGCACAGCTTCAACACAGCCCTGACTTGCCTGAGATGATGCACCCTGAAAAGCTGATGCGCCCCCTTTTGGGCACTAGCTCTGGACCCCGAAACCACTGCCTAATGAAGACCGATGAAATTGTTGAAACTGTCGGGCCTTGTGGATTTGATGGAGAGAAAGGCTCCGTGTCCGCATCTGTGTCCGTCTCCTCCTTCGTCGCTGGCGGGACCTGTTGTTTCAGAGTGTCCAACGATCGTTCCAGAACTAAGATCACCACAATGCTCATGCTGACAAGGGCATTGTCCGCACTAAACCATTTTGGTGGCTTCTTCAAAACTGGCAAGGTTTGGTGCAGAGCTCTTTCAACCTGCCTCCACTCTCGGTGGCTCAACACCCGAGGTCCGAAACCGCTGCTTGTCAGGCCTTGGTCACTTCGTACTGCGTAATGGCATTGCGCTGCTGCCACAATCGCGGAGCATGGGGAGGGTGGAATTCCAGGTGTTGCCACGTCAACAATGAGACGGTTGACGGGGAGGCCGAGCTGACGCTGCAACGCAGCCAGCGGGACGAAGCAGGTGCGAACGGTGGAAGGCGAACTTAGACTTCGAGCCTTCCTCAGCAGGCAGTCGAGACCCGGGTAGCTCTTTAGAAATTTCTGGATGACAAGGTTCATGACATGTTCATGACATTTCTCTTGTGCCTCCCCCATACTCTGGAAATTGCTGCCCCAACACCTCAGACTCTCCCCAACTTTCACCAGCTTCAAAAGCAATCTGAAAACCCACCTCTTCATAATTGCCAATGACCTAGAATAACACCACTGTCACTTTAAACCCCCCGAACATGTCTGCCCCTACCTTCTGTCTCTTTTTCCCCCTCCTTGTAAAATTGTAAGCCTTCGCGGGCAGGCCTCTCTCCCCCTGTAAACCCGTTGTTAGTCAGAGATTGTCACACGTAAATGTTTGACTTAGTTATGTATGTAACCCCCTCCCATGTCCCACGCCATAAAAATTTAAAATGGCGCTATAAAAAAAAAATAAAAAAATTTAAATTTCCGGGCAAGGGATGTGCCCCACCCCAGGCGGGACTTTTCCCGGGGTGGAACGGGGGAATGCGAACTTTGCCCTGGGCCCTTCCTACAGGAGTCCAGACCCGGGTACTTTTGGGAAATTTCTGGACAAAAAGGGGTTCATGACAGGGTGCCGGGGAAAGGTTTTTTGCTAAACCTACCGATCTTAAGGGCTGCCAGAAATTTTCCCCCGTTATCGCACACCATTTTTCCCTTTGGCAAAAGGGTTTTCTTGTCCCCCAGCCAGCCTCGGTCTCGTTGCGGAGACCACCAAACAGCTCCTGCCGTTGTTGGGGTTTTCCAAGCCCGTTTTAATTTCAAAACGGCCGGTTTTTTTGGGGAATGTGATCCCACCAGAGGGGCCTTGGGGGAAAAAACCCCCTGCAAAACCCCCTGCATTTTTAAAGACGTGCCCCGAGCCTGGGAAGCCCCGCCCCCCCGGGGGGACATCCAACCAGCTCCCCAAGTGACTGTCACAAAAAGATATGGGGCCTTTGACCTTTCCCAAAAAACTAGTCCATGTGTCGGGGGGTCAAAGGGGATTTTTCCGGCCCAGATGCGGAAAACGACTTAAAATTTTTGGGATGACACGGGGCGGGCCAGGGCGGGAGGGGTTTTCGGGCAAAAAAATCCCTGGGGGGCTTTTTGGTTTTTGGGGGCAGGCAAGGGGGCCATAAACGTGGGGGCCCCCCCAAACTGTGTCCACCGGAAAGGCTTTTTTTTCCCAAAGGGGAAAAAGCCGGGAAAAGCCGACATTCGGTTTTTGGGCTTTTGGAATGGTTTTTTTTAAAAGTTTTTTTTGGCCCCCCAAACCTGGAAGACAGAAGGCTGGCTCAAAGGACGGGCCGCTTTCGGTGGCGGGGTTCGTCAAACTGGGGAAAGGGAAAAAGGGGTGGGAAAGGGGTCTCTGGTGGTGTGGGGGTTACTGGGGCGACGGGGGGAGGCTGAAGCGGGGGCTGACCCCTGATCTTTGACTTAAAGGGCCCATGGGAAAGCTGGGGGAAACGCTTGGTGGTGGCGGGGGAAGGCGGAGACAAGGGTGGGGACAGGGGTTTTGGGGGCCCCGGGCGTCGGTCGGGGCCTTTTTTTTGGCCAAGTTTTCCCCTCCATTTCAACCATGCTTTTGCGGGCTTTGGAAGGCCCCATTTTTGGTGGTTAACCACCAAAGGGGTTCTTGCCTCTACTCATGCTTTTACGGAAAAGGGGGGAATTGACTATGGGTTTTAATCAGAGGCTTGGGTAAAAGGGAGGCCCAGGTTTGGGAAGGGGGTCCGGGCCCTTTTTTGAGGGCATAAGGGGGGAGGGGGGTTTGCGCGGGAACCGTGGCGGGCGGAATAATATCAGCGGACTTCTGGGCCCGGGTTTTTTCCCCTTTTTTTTGAGGGGGGAAAACCGGGTACGACTCACCCCTCTCTTCCTCCCTTTCCAGTGATGAAGCGTCGCAAGCAAATTCTGTAAAAAAGCCCCCGTTGGGATCCGCAATTTTCGTTTCATCCCATCAACAAGGGGACTTTGTCGTCCTGACATTCTGCATCCAGGAGCGCGGGCTACAAGCAAGAGGGGCTGCAAGGGGGTTGCAGACCGCCCGGGGGGTTTTTTTCCGATTGACCCGGGTTCCTTCTCCCCCTCGAAGGCATCATTTAAATTTGGGCCTTTAGAGCCCGAGAAAATCATTTTCCCCTTTGGCCTCCCTTGGGGTCTTTTTTAAAATGCCCTTTTGACCCCCCAAACCCCATTTTGTCATCAAAGAGGTCTTCAAAAAAAATGGGTTTTTTCCACATTTTGGGGGTACCGAGTTTAAATTTGGGGTGCTTCAAAGTTTTGGGCGGTTTTGGGGATGCCTTTATGACGACAAATTTTTGGGTTTTGACGGGAGGACGAGGAGGTTTAAACTGCTGGGTGCAGGTTGCATTAAAAAACGAAGGGGCAGGGTTGGGGAAGCTGTTCGTTTCCCGAAAATTCACAAGGGGCCCCGCCCAGGGGATGACAGGCCTGCTGGAGGGGTGTTTTCCGCCCGCACTGGGAAAAGCACCCTTTTTCTCGACCTCTACCCCCATGTTTCCACCCCCCTCTTTTTCTCGCTTTTCACCTGAATTTCGCTTTCCCGTTCAGAAATATAACAAATTTGAGAAGGATGGAAGAGGTTTTTTGGAAAATCTCTTATATAAGACCAAATCAAAAGCTATTCTCAAAACCCTCAAATCAAAACAAAATTGGCTGGGTTCAAATTTTTAAAAACAAAGTAGATCTATTTAAGTCAACAAAGCGGGGGCCCGCGCCAAAAATGAAAAAACACGTATTGGAAATGTTTTCGGATAAAAAAAAGGTATTTTTTGGGACCTTTTTAATTTCCCTGTGGGGAAATACACAATTGCTGGATTAAAAATTTAAAATGCAAGGTTTTGGGTCTATCAACAAATTTGGACTGGGGAAAATGCAAAAAAAAACAAACTGAAATGTATTCGGATTTAATTTAAAAAATATTTTTGGCAACCCAACAATTTAACCCGTGGTGAATTCAAAATTGCGAAAAAAAATTTAAATGCAAAGTTGATCTATCAACAAAGTGGCCCCGCGCCAAAATGAAAAAAAAAACGGTTTTTTAAAGTATTTAATAAAATAAGGTATTTTTGGCCCTATCAATTCACCCTTTTGGGGACTTAAAAAAAATTTCCCGTTTCACATTTAACGCAAGGGGCCTCCAAAGAACAAAGGGTTTAGGGGCACCAAAGTCCAAAAAACACTATCTTAAGTTTCGGATAATAAAAGGTATTTTTTTTTTGGGCCCCATCAAATTTTAACCCTTTGGAAAAATTTAAAAATTTCTGGATTAAAATTTTTAAATTTCAATGGCTTATCAACAAATCCCAGACTTGGGGAAAAAAATGGAAAAAAAAACTACTATAATGTATTCGGTTTAAAAAAAGGTATTTTTTTGGACCTATCAATTTACCCTTTGGGGACTAAAAATTCAGTATTCACATTTAAATGGGAAAGGGGCCCCCAAAAGAACAAAGCTGTAGTGCCCCAAAATCAAAAAACACGTATCTGTAATGGATTTTGGATAAATAAAATATTTTTTGGGGAACCCATCAATTCATCTGTGGAAATACACAATTTTCTGGATTCAAAATTTTAAATGCAAGGGGGCTCTATCAAAAAAATCGGACTGGGGAAAAGTGCAAAAAACACGTATCTGTAAAGGATTCGGTTTAAAAAAAAGGTATTTTTTTGGGGACATATCCCAAATTTACCTGTGGTAAAACACAAAATTTCTGGATTAAAAATTTACTGCAAGATGCCCTATCCCAAAAAATTTTGGGCGGGAAAAAATGTAAAAAACCGTACTGTTTAAATTTTTGGATAATTTAAAAAGGTTTTTTTTGGCACCAAACAATTACCGTGGTACTAAAAAAATTGCAGTATTCACAATTTTTAAATGCAAAGGGGCCCCCAAAGATAAGCTGTAGTGCAACAAAGTTTAAAAAATACTAACTGTAATGTTTTCGGATAATAAAAAGGGATTTTTTTTGGGCCCCAACAATTACCTGTGGTAAAATACAAAAAATTGCTGGATTTAAATTTTTTAAATTTCAAGGTGGTCTATCAACAAATCTGGCTGGGGAAAAAGTTTCAAAAAAAAAACCCCTTGCTGTAAAGTATTGGATAATAAAAAGGTTTTTTTTTTGGCACCTATTTTAAATTTTACCCGTGGTGACTAAAAATTGCAGTATTTACAAATTTTAAATGCAAAGGGGCCTCAATTTAACAAAAACTTTTAGTCACCAAATTCAAAAAAAAAGTATCTGGGATTTTATTCAAAAATTAAATTTTAAAAGGGATTTTTTGGCACCAATTTAATTCAACCCGGGTTTAAATACCAATTGCTGGATTCAAAATTTTAAATGCAAGGTGGGTCTATAAACCCAAAACTGGGGCCCGGGGAAAAGTTTCAAAAAAACACTACGGGAAAAGGGATTCGGGAATAAAAGGTATTTTTTGGACCTTCAATTCACCCGTTTGGGGGACTAAAAAAATTTCAGTAAAACATTTAAGTTTCAAAGGTTTCCTCAAAGAACAAAGCTGTAGTGCACCAAATCAAAAAAAAGTTTCTGTTAAAGTTTTCCGGGGAAAAATAAAAGGTATTTATGGCCCCCTATCAATTCACCTGTGGTAACTACCAATTTTCTGGAAATTTAAATTTAATTTCAAGGGTGGCTCTATCAACAAATCTGGGGGCTGGGGAAAAGTGCAAAAAAAAACTTTTCTTAATGTAAATTTGGATAATAAAAAGGGATTTTTTTAACCCATCAATTTACCTGTGGTTTACTACAAAATTCTGTAATTTAATTTTAAATGGGAAAGTAGAAACTAAAACAAAGCTTTGGGCCCGCGCCAAAAGGAAAAAAACACATATCGGAAAAAAGATTGGTACACGAGTTACTTTTTGGGCGCTTTTATGTTGGGCCGGTTTTGGGTTTTATCTTGGGTGCGACATTTGTGGCTTTTGACTGGGGGGACGAGGAAAAGGGAAGAATGCTGGGTGCAGGTTGCTTAACATGAAGGGGCAGATTGGCGACGGGTGTTCGTTTTTGAGATTCCCGGGCCAGACCCCGCGTTGAAAGGCCCGACGGTCCCGGGAACTGATGATCCGGGTTTGGAATTTCGTTTTTGTCGCCAATATTGGGGGGCACCTTTTCTCGTACCTTTTTACCTCCTGTCCTACCCCCCTTTTTTGCCGCTTACCACCTGAATTTTTTCTCCATGTTCAAATATATACAAATTTTTAGAAGGGATGGAAAAAGTTTTGGAAGTCCCCCTTTTTTTAAGAACCCGGGGAAATCACAGCTATTTTCAAATCCCTCCCAAATCAAAACAAAATTTTTGGGTTTCAAAAAATAACTGCAAAGTAGATTAAACAAGTCAAAAAAGTGGCCTGCGGGAAAAATTTAAAAAACACGAAAGGAAATGTAAAATTTTTAAAAAATTTAAAAAATTTCAATTCACCTGTGGTAAATACACAATTTTTCTGGATTCAAAATTTAAAATGCAAGGGGGCTCTACAACAAATTTTGGGCTTTGGGGAAAAAGGCAAAAAACCGTATCTTAATGAAATTTGGATAATAAAAGGGGATTTTTTTGGGCCCACAATTCCCTGTGGTGACTAAAAATTGCAGTATTCACATTTAAGGCAAGGGGCCTTTAATGAACAAAACTGTATGCCCAAAGTAAAAAAAAAACGTATCTGTAATGTATTCGGGTAATAAAAGGTATTTTTTTTTGGGACCAAACAATTCACCCGTGGAAAAAAACAATTGCTTGGGTTCAAATTTAACTGCAAATTTGGGTCTTCAACAAATCTGGACTGGGGAAAAAGTGCAAAAAAAAAACGTATCTAAAAATTTTATTTTGGATAAAAAAAGGTATTTTTGGCACTATCAATTAAACCCGTGGTGAACAAAAATTGCTGTATTCAAATTTAAAATGCAACGTTTAAAAAATTTTCAACAAAGCTGGCCGCCAAGTAAAAAACACCCTATCTGAAATGTATTGGGGAAAAAAAGGTTTTTTTGGGGACCCATTTAATTCAACCCGTGGGGGACTAAAAAAAAGCAGTATTTTAATTTAAATTTCAAGGGGGCCCCAATGGGAAAAAAGCTTAGTGCCCAAAATCCAAAAAAAAAACGTAGCTGAAAATTTATTCGGATATTCAAGGTATTTTTTGGCCCTATCAACCTGTGCTGAATTGCTTTGGGTTTTTTAAATTTTTAATACAAAGGGGGATATTCAAAAAGGTGGAATGGGGAAAATTGAAAATGAACACCTTTTCTTTAAATGTAATTGAAAATAAAAGTGGAGGGGGTTTTTCCCCCTAACAAAAAGGGCCTCTTTTTCTAGAAAAGTGTTTTATCCTAAAAAGTTCCCGGGTGCCCCCCTAAAACAGGAAATATTT
>JAODAL010052085.1:0-26222 GCA_025379985.1 Phyllomedusa bahiana
GACCGACTCCCATCGATCTCCGGGTACCGCCCCCCCAAGTTATTTTACTTTACTGTAGTAAAATGGTAACATCAGGCTGTTTATCACCTTATGATACAATAATCAAGCTATTTAGGTAGAACATACACTGACAAATAAAATGGTAACGCTGTTTTGAACTTGTGACTTTCAGGCTCCATATCTCACCATTCGCTACAGTTTTGAACACGAGACTCCCATCATTTTATAGACAATCATCTTACCTATGTTATACATACATTATTCAGTATTAGCATCTGCTTAGTTCTGCAGATTCTTGTCATGTAATGCAATGTTTATGTTTTGCTCTAAAAATTCGCTAAAATTTGGCTTTCAGCCTCTGGCCTGAATCCTTCTGGGCTCTGGATCAGATTCAAGCATGTCTTGACCAAAATTGAAAACCAGGCTCTTCTCACGTTTCCAATGTTGTGCAGGACTGGACTTGGGTTTTGCGCGCGGTTGAATACAGCTTTGTCTTACCTCTCCCCACAAAGTGTTTGGATTGGGTGAGGTATGGGGACTGTGGAGGGCCAATACAGCGACTCTACCTCATTGAACTCTTCCATCTCCACCTTGACATATGCTTCGGTCATCGTCCTTGTCTGGACACTATGTCGTCCTCTTCATCCCCATAGTCCTCGAGTGTATGAAGTAACTCATCTTGTTGGACCTTCACATAGAGCTCAGCATTGAGGCCACCATCCATCCTGGTCAAGTATCCAACGTCTTTGGCTGTGAAACCTCCCCATATCCTCAGGCTTCCTCCACCGAACCTGACAGATCTTCCAGCTTCTCGATCCATTAGCTGTTCGAACCAGTGACCTTTTGCTTGGGAATCAGCTAATACACCTGAGCTATTCGGGAATGTGAGAAACTGGTTGTAATAGTGGTAACAAATGAAGACGAAAGATGTCGACCACAGGAGGCAAATCGGTTTAACAATACAGTTACATGAGATGAATCTGCTGAACTAATAGATGCTAAATAGTTGAAGCTAAAAGTTATGTTTGAGAGCCAAGATGATTGTCTATAAAATGATGGGAGTCTCACATGGATGGTCAGCTATGGAGCCTGAAAGTCAAAAGTTCAAAACATTCTTACCCTTTTGCTTGTCAGTGTAAAATATATTTATAGGACATAACTTTAGAACACAAAAACTTTAATAAATTGTAAATATGAAGTGAAATTTTGCTGAAATCTGGTCAATCTGTTTGCTATGGGAGCAGAATCTTTTCCCCTGTGGCAGCGTTTTGCCTGCTTCGTGTTATCAATTACACTCCTCATGTGATAAGCCTGAAGATATGGGAGCAGTAGCTCCCACTGGCCGGACCCAATTCCTCCTGCATTGAATTAACTGGACCAACTAATTATATATTTTGGGAGTCGGAGTCGGTCCATTTTTTCCCAACTCCAACTCCGACTCCTGCAAAATGGGCATCGACTCCGACTCCACGACTCCGACTCCACAGCCCTGGTTACAAGTCTGCTGCAGTGACGCTTGGCAATCCTTGGGCTATCCGCACAACACGTCTGCAATAGCAAGATGCACACCTTAATCACATGTCCCCTGCATCAGCCGCAGGGGACAGCGAATACACAATGGGACAGCGAATACACGGTGGCTGAAGTAAAATCAAGAAACTGATTTATTAGTCTCCATAGATACAATTAAAAAGATCTATGAGGCATAGTGCAAAAAAGATTTTTGTGCCTAGACACCACACCTGCCGACGCGTTTCTGGCACTCCGTGCCCTTAGTCATGGCATGATTAGCTGTAAGACTCTCCTACGTGATGTTGTCTCATTATACACATGTATCCCACATCAAATAGCACTTCTGGCCCTAGATTTCCATTTACCACACTTTAGCGATTACTCAAAGGAGTTAATCCAATTTATGTTGTCTGTCACACATTTTTTAATGACACACAATGTTTTTTCTTTTGAGGGTACCATGTACCTACAACCCAAGGGAGTGAAATATTCGCCCTCATTGGCAAACCTAGTAATGTAGTGGTGGGAATATATATTTATTTTCTCCACTGACAATCCTTTTGCTCACTCCATCATTTGGTACAGCAGATACAGTACAGACCAAAAGTTTGGACACACCTTCTCATTCCAACATTTTCTGTATTTTCATGACTATAAAAATTGTAGGTTCACACTGAAGGCATCAAAACTATGAATTAACACAAGGAATGGACATTAGACCAGTGGAAATCTGTGCTTTGGTCTGATGAGTCCAAATTTGAGATCTTTTGGTTCCAACCACTAGGTCTTTGTGCGCGCAGAAAAAGGGAACGAATGGACTTACATGTCCTGGTTCCCAACGTGAAGCATGGAGGAGGAGGTGTGATGGTGTGGGGAGGGGGGGGGCCTGGTTCCCACCGTGACGCATGGAGGAGGAGGTGTGATGGTGTGGGGGGGGCCTGGTTCCCACCGTGAAGCATGGAGGAGGAGTGATGATGGAGGTGCTTGGGGGGGCTGGTTCCACCGTTGAAGATGGTGGGGAGGGAGGTGTCGATGGTGTGGGGTTCTTTGCTGGTGACATGTTAGGGGATGTATTCAAACATTGATGGGAATACTGAACCAGCCTGGTACCACAGCATCTTGGGCAGAGGCATGCTATTTTCCATCTGGGTTGGCGTTTAGTGGACCCTCATTATTTTTCATCGGACAATGACCCCAAACAACCCTCCAGGACTGTGTAAAAGGCTATTTGACCAAGATGAGAGTGATGGGGTGCTACCACCAGATGGCCTGGCCTCCACAGTCACCAGACCTGAAAACACATCGAGAAGGTTTGGGGTGAACTGGACCTCAGAGTGAAGGCAAAAGAGCCAAAAAGTGCTAAGCATCTCTGGGAACTCCTTCAAGACTGTTGGAAGACCATTTCAGGTGACTACCTCTAGAAGCTCATCAAGAGAATGCCAAGAGTGTGCAAAGCAGTAATCAAAGCAAAGGCTGGCTACTGTGAAGAACCTAGAATATAAGACATATTTTCAGTTGTTTTGCACTTTTTTGTTAAGTATATAATTCCACGTGTGTTAATTCATAGTTTTGATTTGTTAAGTGTGAATCTATAATTTTTATAGTCTTGAAAATACAGAAAACTTTTGGAATGAGAAGGTGTGTCCAAACTTTTGGTCTGTACTGTACATCGATGACCTCCTGTTCTTATGGGGGGCAATGTATCTGCCGTACCTAGGTTTGTAGAATATCTTAACCATAATTTGTTCAATCTTCGCTTCACTTCTCATGTGGATAAATCTACCATTATGTTTTTGGACCTTGTTCTTACGGGGATGGATAGTAAGGAAATCATTTCCTATATATACCGTAAGTCGGGAGTCACATTTACTCTACATACTGGCAGCGGCAGCAAGAAAAGCCATCCTGCACAAATGGCTCCAGCCGGAAGGTCCCACAATGGCCCTATTTTTGGAGAAATGTTGCTTCCTGTTGAAGATGGATTGGGTGGAGGCCGCACAGCAGAAAGAAAGGAGAACCAAAAAGTTTTTCCATTTATGGGGCCCAATCATTAATACCCTATCACCATCAACAAAACAAGCACTGACCCGGTGTTTCGGAACACGATGTGGTTTCTACGGCAGCAATTGGCGGGCACAACAGCTGTAGACATATCTAATGCCACTGGGCGGCCGGGGGTTCTGGGGGCACCAGTCTTACTCACTGACGAATTTTCATGGACGGATTAAGAGCCCATATGGGTAAGTCCTGCCTGACGGTGATCCCGGCTTCCGGGTTGCCCGGAAATGACGCATTGTTGGACCATATGACCCAAACGTTGTTAGTCGGTAGGGTAATAGGCCACTTCCAGTTACACTGAATGTATCCCGATCCATATCTACGCCTGACTGGAGGGGATAGTGACACCCAAGAGGACCGCAGTATCTTAGCGGGGAGCAGAAGGGACGGGGCGCTACACCTGCGGGGAGGGTGGGGGGAAGCATGGACGATGACTGCCTATTTTAAGTTGAATGTTAATTGTTATGAACAATCCTGATAATGACAAGTTATGTTGCTTCATGACACGATAGATGTGAAACAAGATTGTAAAGTTATGGTAAATTGTTATATTGAAAATGGATTCCTGCCATATGTCATTGGAAAGAATCTGTACTAATCTGAGGCTGGCCATATATATTGAAATGATATGTAATATGGATGACATTGGATTATGATATTACTGTATTGTATGGCGGATTCAATAAAAACTGTTAAAAAAAAATAAGAACAATAATCACAAGTTCTAATTATCCTCTATTTTATAATTAATTCACTTAGTGTTGTAAACTTGATACATAAACCAGCAGGGGCTCTGATGACATCACAGGGCACATGACATCACAGACACCACATGATGTCACAATGGGTGTGCTATGTACTAAAGTCCTACACCTCAGCCATCTTGTCTCACTTCAGCATGTAGAGGACAAGTCCAGGTATGTAGCTCCTACACATCATGTAGCTGGAGGGATAGAGATCAGAACTGCACAACACCCCCAAAATCTTAGGGAAATCCTTGTGTGACTTGTTCCTTTCTGTGATTGTCAGGATGAAATTGTAAGAAGGGGAATGATTTATTACTGACATGTCCTATGTAATATCACTGGAGTCCTAATGTCACCATGCATATTACATGAAGGCTGTTAGAACTTTTTAATTTTGGTGGGACCAGGTGACTATCTAATGTGTATGGTCAGAACCAAATTTTCCCCCATCAATCAGCTGATTAGAGGGGCGAGTGCTGCACCCCCTTATCATTTACCGGATACAGCTCTGTATTATTGGTAGCGCCAGTGTCTGGTATTACAGATCACTACAGCTTCATCCCATTCAGGTGTAATGAGCTGTAACTATGGTAAAACCTGGATAAAACTATTTAAATGTCATCTCTAAGGGGAAATGTAGATTCTAAAAACAAGATTTGTGTTAAAAAAATAAGAACAATATTCACAAATTCCAATTAGCCGCCATTTTATAATTAATTCACTTAGTGTTGTAAACTTGATACATAGAACAGCAGGGGCAGCTCTGATGACATCACAGGGCACATGACATCACAGACACCACGTGATGTCACAATGGGTGTGGTATGTACTAAAGTCCTACACCTCAGCCATCTTGTCTCACTTCAGCATGTAGAGGACAAGTCCAGGTATGTAGCTCCTACACATCATGTAGCTGGAGGGATAGAGATCAGAACTGCACAACACCCCCAAAATCTTAGGGAAAACCCTTGTGTGACTTGTTCCTTCCTGTGATTGTCAGGAGGATATTGTAGGAAGGGGAAATGTAGATTCTAAAAACAGAAATTAGTGTTAATGAATGAGAACAATATCCATAAATTCCAATTAGTCTCCATTTTTGTAATTCATTCACTTGGGGGGGACATGTATGAAAACTGTCTAGGTGGAAGACTTTGTTTGTTGCCCATAGCAACCAATCAGAGCTCCTCTTTCATTGTCAATCAGAGCCCCCCCCCCCACTTTCATTATTTCAGAGCTCTATATGAAATACAACATTTAGGATAAGTTCACACGACAGGTTTTTGCCGCTGATTGTGTCAGAGATACAAAAGTTTCCTTGTTGAACTCGGCGCTTGCAAGCAGAGAATTTCACTGAGGAGGTGGCGCTGACTGTCCCAGGGAGATCTCTGCCTCCTATACTCTCGTATTGTTGGCGTGTAAAACGCGTCAAATAATTGATATCTCGTGTAGGCGCTTATATCACACGACGAAAATCCTGGAGTGAGATCTGAATGACGACACTGATTTTCCATGAGGGTCTAATGACACAATTTTAGACTGTTGTTCTAATCCTGAAGTTCTTGTCTCCCTTTAGAGTGGAAGTGGACAAGACCCGGGCGTTGTTCACACATTGTGTAGCTGAAGTGAATCCTCACATCTGCCGCCTGGAGTCTCTCTTTCTGCCTTTCTAATCTCCGGACTTGCCATTCGATGGCACAATGTGTGATGCAGGAGGATGCGGCGGTCCAGATCCGTCTGGCTGTTAGCTTTGGCTTTCCCCATCACATTTCGGATTTCAGGAGGAGTGGTGTATGTGCTGTGTTTATGAGGTATGGTGCGGTGTGACGAAAGTGTCTCCTGTACGCCGGACCATTAATAGGATTTCTTGTGGTGTCTATTAAATTAGTCTAAGTCGCCAGCTCCCGGGTTCCGGGTTGGTCTGGTACCACAAGCAAATAGCCCTGTTACATAAGACCTGGCTGCTCTACAATTAGACTGTCAGGCACAGGGCCGGGCTCGCACTACAAAGCGGCCCAGGACACTACAAAGCCCCCCAACCCACATACACTATAGACCCCCCCGCCCCGTATCACCAAGGCTTTAGTGTCACCACAATGCAGCACATTTCACTTAGTTGCCCCTCATCACTATTCCATCTTGACATCACACACTGTACCCCAGAAACACATTGCATTACACCTCCCCCAACCATTTACGCATTCCACACTGCTCCCCAAAAATATTACACTGCACACTCTTCTCTATCCCACAGCCCATTGTCCATTCCATCTACACTTGTATGCTTCACTATGCACGACACCTGTCTACTCTAGGAGAAGTGTTGCTGTAGGTGTGAGTGCGGGTTTGTGTAAGGAGTGTTTCTCCTCTGCCTCTCGGAGCGGCGGGGTTGTGTGCATTAGACCTTCGTCTCTCAGGAGCGTTGTGTCTCTGTGCATTAGACCCTCATTCTCAGGAGCACGACGTTCTCTATACATAGACTGTCAGCTCTCAGGAGCGCGGGGTCTGATGTACCTGAGAACGTTGGCTTCATGAGAGGTGTGTGTGGATTGTAACCTCTTTATCTTCACAGCTCGGTGAGTATTATATTGTATATTAGGTTGTAAGCTCTTTAAATTAAATTTTAAAAGAAATATTTGTTGTGCTGTGTGGTTTTTTTGTGTGAATTTCTTCTTTCTGTGACCAAGATCAGAGTGATCCCTGCGCACGCGCTTCCGAAAACTAGAGCTCAGCTGCTGATCTGTTATATAATAAAGGGTGTCATCCCCTCACACATGGCGGCAGCGGCTACAGGGGCGGCCTGTAAAAGGTATATTTCAAATTTATTTGAAATGGGTCTGTAAAGGTGCAGGAGAAGGTAGATGATGAGGGGGCAGGTCCCAGGCAGGTAGATACATCTGTGTAGTGGGATGTGCATGGAGGTCAGGCCTACCAATGTTGGCCTGGAGGTGTAGTGCACTGGCAGAGAAGGAACCAAAGAGACTTTCAGCTGGGATATTGCAGGCTTTACTCACCACAACTCACAACAGCAGGTCCCCATGATGCACAATTCTCTTTTAGGTAGAGAATACATACAAGGGTACACAGCACTTCTCTACATACAGTATATCCTAGCTGCTCCACATTGCAATTCCTGGATCTTTCACTTTCCCATTAAAATATACCTAGTCCTCCTAACCCCTTTTTATCCCTATATACATTAATACAAGATACAGTACACAACATATACTACTATTTATAGGAGGTGGTCAAAACCTCCTACATGCCTTTCGTTTTTGGCAGGAACCAGTCCTTGGTTTCCAGCATAAATGCACATTATAAAATTTACATACAACTGTACATATTTACATTTCAGCATAGATAGAAAACATGAACTATATATATATAATTAAAATTTCGGGGTAGACCTGTGCCTATGCAGATAGAAGGTTGGGAGAACAACGGTGAATGGGCTGCAGTAACCGGTGTCTCTGGAGCTGCCCACAGTCATCCTCCTATAACCAGATCCCTGGCATGTTATTTGGTAGGTAATGTTCAGTGCAGTTGTTGGCTTCAACATTTCGTCCACAGGAGTGGAACCTCCTGGGCGTTGGACTCGGAGGCTTCTTATGAAGCTCACATGCTCCCCTTTGTAGAGATTGTGCAACCACTCCAGCTGGACTACACACTTCACCACCTGGTGGTTTACAGAGACCTGGTCCCTGGTCTTGTCTTCTACAACGGTATCCAAACTAGTCTGGGGGTGAAAGCGTTTTTTTACCCACCGTTAGTTGTATTCTCTCAACAAGTCCTCTGAGGTTTTTACAGTCCATGTAGCAGACAGTGTCTCTTTCCAACTCCTGCTTGCACTCACAGGTCATAGCAGGTTGCTCTAGACCATACTGCACTGTAGATTGTGCTGCTGTGGCCATTGGCAGCACCTTTTCTGGTGATTCTGGGCTCTTGGTCATTGAGAGGTCTTCCCCATCCAGTTTGGCCTCATCTCCCAAATACACTCTCACTGGGATCATCTCTCTGTTGTTGGGGAGCCACTCTGTGGGCTCCATTCAACGGTGTTGTCTGTCTTGTAAACCCCCCCCCCCCCCCCCCCAGCCTTTGGAGTATTACTATCAGTAGGCAAGTGTGTGTAATGGTGCTGGTTGGCATGGATGGCAAGAAAACATAAACCAGGAATAAGCTAACGAAGCGTGTATAGCTAAATGAGAGACCCGCCAATGGACAGCAAAGTGGATGATGACAAGGCCCGGATGGAGATAGAAGGATAAATAACTGGAATCCAGAAGAAAGACACCAAAAACACCTTACCCTTAACACTAACTTTACCTGACTCAGTCCCTAACCTGTCCCTGAATCTAACCCTAACACCAGACACCCCTTTCCATATCTTATCCCTGACAAAATCCCTACCAAAGCCCCTCACTACTATACTGGTCTTACCCAATCAGCTCAAAGAGAACCCAAGAATAGAACACACAAGACTGACAGAGAAGCAACAGAGGAGTAAGACAAAAAAGGCTCTAATATCTGGAAACAGATAAGTAACCAAAACAGGACTGAATGCTATGAGCTCACAAGACAGGACTCCAGCTACCAGTATAGACAGCAACCAGACACACAGTGAAAATCTGCTTCATAGAGGCTCGCAGTCAGCCACTCCCTAATAAACATGTTCACATGTGTGCTTGGTCAGCTGATAGTCCAGAGCTGTTTAAGGCAGTTGCATAGTAACAGCCTCATCTGGTGCAAAAGGTTTGGCACCATTCGGCTCTGCTACAGTCTTGTTGCTGTGTCCTCTCACCTCCATTATGCTCCGCCATCTTGTCCTACCAGTTACACAGTCTCTGACATGCCGGCCATCTTGCTCTTGCTCTCCAGCTGCTTGTTCTTTCTGGGCATGATCATAAGGGCTGACAGCCCCAGGTTTATAAGATCTCTTCATGCATCACAGTTCTTAGTCCAGCCATACACCACCAACATAAGGCCCATGTTGCCTGCAGCGCATCAGAGCCGCAGAGGAGAGGATGGGAGTAGTAGTGGTTTACTTGTCTCATGGTGGCGCTCGCTCACCATGCCTCTCATGCATCTCCGGCGAGATTACAGTGAAGAGCTGGTGGAGTAGGTGGCGTTCCTCCTAAATTTCCCCGGGGCACTTTCTATAGTGGTGGTTTGTTGCTCAACTGCCTGTGATGGAGGGTGATGTATGGCGCAAATAAACAGGCAGGAGACAGTGGTGGAAGTTAAAGCATAGACAAATATTTCACTCCAACTTTTCTACAGCAGAGTCAATTCCATTCACAAACTTTTGTTTCCTACAATGTATGAACAGCCCTCAGCAATAGGAAAAGCTTCCATAAAAGTCCCACAATATCCAGACTATTCAAGCAGGACAATCTGGAGTCATTTATAATCAGATCTTTTTTATTATGTTTTTCATTTTTAAGACAATAAAGTTGTTAAACAATAAAGTGGGAGGACAAAGATGGAATTTAGGGTTGACCCATAAAGGTGTAAAATTAGTACAACCAACCATATCCATTATTCCTCCCCCCTCTATCCCATACCTGTACATCAGATTAAGGGTAGGGATGATTGTGAATTTTTTTTCCGGTGTAACATAACTCCCACCTTCCGGAACTGCACAAATGTGGTAATTTATACCACTGAGCCAGTAACCTCCCAGTTACCCTCCGGATCTCTAAAATGCTGCCACTGGGAGGCCAAAAATACAGCCATGTGTTAGGAAGAGACAAACCACCAGAGAGCTTGTCCCTTTGGATTGTGTCTGGCTTAATTCTGGCATATTGGCCTTTCCACAACACGGTACAAAACAATTGGTGTAAACTTATGAAAAGTAGTCAGAGGTATCCAGACTGGAGCATCGTGGAGGATATACAATAATTTAGACATTATCACCATCTTAAAGAGATTCTCCCTCCCTAGAACCAAAGGTGGCGGCTTACACCAGATACTGATTTTATTGCTTAGTTTAGATAAAATCTGGAGTAACCATTAACTATATAAGTGTCGGGCCAGGACATAAGCTTATACTAGACACCAACAAGCATGAGGCCTGCTGGGGAATGAATTACCTGAGCCACAGATTTTACCCAAGGTCGTTCTGGCATTAAATGAACTCTGCCATCAAAGAACAAAAAATTCAGATTGTCAGCAAAATTCACCTGTTCTTTGAATTCGTTTTTATTGGATGGTTGTTTTTTTGTTTTTTTAATAATTTGTTAAGGTTCCTCTAAGGGCCAGACCTCCTGGCATTTCCCTGGCTTCTCTTTGAGCTCTGATGGTAAGGGGTCAAAGAAGAACCATTAATCAATCCTCTCATTGCTGCTGACATTGGACATATGGATATTTCCTGATGCTGGTAAGAGGCTTTGTAGTGGGATCGCGTTGTGATCCCGCTACATGGCTGCCGGGTGATGGCCGCGGCGTCAAAATCAATGAGAAACGGTGCCTTACTGCGAACGGGGCACCCACGGCGAAATCATCGCCATGTTTTGCATTTTGCTACATCCGGCCACAGGCAGGAAGTAGTGAAACCGCCATCTTTGTACACCCTAGTGCATTGTATATACAATGTATTAGGCTGTATAAATTATCGCGCACCCTAGTGGTGAAGCGCCCTAGGAGGACTCAAAGTTAAAGTAAAAAAAAATGTTTTAAAGTGTAAAAAAAAGTATTAAAACTTCAAATCACGCCTCTTTTGCCATTTTACAAACTTAAAAAAAATACTAATAAAAAAGTGACACATATTTGGTATTGCCACGTCCGAAAAAGTCCGATATATTAAAATATAAGATCATTTATCCTGTACGATGAACGCCGTAGAAGAAAAAAACCCCTTTAAAACGTGAAAATTGGGGTTTTTTTGTCACTTCACGGCACCTAAAAATTGAAATAAATTTATTCAAAAAAGTCGCATGCATTCCAAACTGCTAGCAATAAGAAGTGCACTTCAGTCCGCAAAAAGTGCCCCTCACTCAAGTCCGTAGGTGTTAGTACAAAAATGTATTGGTCACAGAAAATGGCGCCGCGGGGCAAATTTCAAAAAATAGAAACTGGAATTTTTTTACGGTACCAAAACATAACAGAACCCCTACATGTTTGGTATTGCCGGATTCATATCAATCTGTAGAATACAGAGAACACATCATATTTACCAAAGATTGAACGCCACAAAAAACAAAACTCCAGCAAACATGGCGCAAGTACATTTTTTTCACATTTTGCCCCACTTAGAATTTTTTTGCGGTTTCCCATTATAGTCTATGGTAATATGAATACCAGCATTAGAAAGTCCATCTTGTCCCACAAAATAAAAGCCCTCATAGGTCTATGTAGGTGGAAAAATAAAAAAGTTATGGCTTTGGAAAGGCGAGGAGGGAAAAACGAACGTAAAAAAAAAAAAATAGGCCTCGGCGTTAAGGGGTTAAGACTATGGTCTGAGAGGTGTAAGTCTGTGTCTTCCTGGCAACTGTAAAATACCATCGGAAGTCCAGCAGTATTCTTACAATCGATGTACTCTAGTACAAATTCTAGTACAGTTCAATGTACTAGGGATGGCCGAAATCTGAAATCCAACCAAGTTTTTTTGCGCAAATCCACGCTATAGAACATGTTTAATAAACAAATGGTATGAAAATCCGACAATAGAAAATTTATCGTCAATGGTTCTAAAGAACAAATCCGCTTAAAAATCCAACCAAAAACCAGTACTCTAGAGACATGGCCTAAGTGTTATTAGACATTACCTGACAAGTATGAAGAAAGCCCCTCTACCCAGTGCAAAAAAAATCACCCTATTTTCCTTTCATGTACTGTTTGTAGTCTAGTATAATCTTATCTATCCCTGTGGAGAGAACAATAGAGCAATCACTACGTCATTACCTTTTATTTGTAATGACACTATATAGAGATAAGTAGCAGCTGAAGTAAAGAGAGATTAATCTGCTCTGTCATAATAAAACATTTTCTATCACGCTTAGAGAGGGACAATATTTTAAAATATGTAATTTTTAATTGCCAAAGTAAAACACATTGCAAAAAATTAAAACGAATATATATCTACTTTTCCAGGAATATTGGTTTTACCAAAAATACCTCTTTCTGATGGCAGTGTCCCTTTAAAATTGACAGAAGGGCAGTTTTTACTAATTTGAATAAGTAACTGGTGTTTCCAAATGGATAAATGACTTTGGGCCACAGATCTCACTCTGCCATCACCCTAAGAGGGATGCCCCACATCAAATTAAGTCTACTCCAACCTGGCCCAAAGTGGGTCTGAGTATTAGAACTCGTATTAAAGTGCTAAAAGCAGGTAAGCTCTGCAACAAAGTGACGTAACTCCAGCCTCCTCCAACATGTTTTTGGCTTGAATGTTGACACTAAGGGGGACATGTATGATCGGCGTTTTCGACGGTTTTCTGGCGTATAATGCGCCTCTCTCTGCCGGCTCCGCTGTTGGACGCACCTCCCCTATGTGTTGGTGCATTAGACGAAAGCTTTGCCAAATTCTAATGCGCCTAACATAAAGGGGCGTGCTGGGGGCGTTCTGGGGCGGGGCGCACCAAATTCGAAAACACCGACGCATGTATGAATGCGGGTCGGCAAAGTGAGGCGCATTAAAGCTCCGACAGGCAGACCAATTTCAATGTGGTCTGTCTGTCGGAGGCATCAAAGTTTGCCCCGCGTTTATGAGCGCACTTCGGTACGGACAGTTTTCACGGAAAAAAAACGTGAAAACAGATGCTTCGACGCACCGATCTTCATACATGTCCCCCTAAATGGGCAAAGGCTTCCATTTAATTTGTATAGATAAAGCTCTGCCCTTCTGTATCCAAAAATCGTCATAAATTCCTGTTTAGTTTGATGGAATTGAGTTTCTTGCTGTGAAGATGATGGCTCCAGTTTGTCCTTGCAACATGAATTTGGAAACCGGCGCAACGAGGAGTAAGTTGCAAGTTTACTGCTGCAACATTATCAAGGTCAGCGGCATAACTTCAGACTCTTGGGCCCCCCCAGTTACCATGCACCATTTACAATACTGGTGTTTTCCTCTGTGGCAGAAGGGTTTTTGGGCCCCCTCAGGCTGCAGGGCCCGGTAGCGACTGCTACTGCTGCACCCCCTATAGCTACACCCCTGATCAATGTATACATGATATATTTGTCAAATAAAGGATGAATCAGGTCCCAAACTATTTTTCCACTTATGCCTAGGAAGGGGGAGGAGGGCATTCTGCGGGGTTTGATTTTACTTTTAATCTTTGCCCTCATGAATTCTTAAACCATCAGGGTACCCAGTGGCATTTTCACACAACTGGTATATTTTAATTCCATAACTGGTCCTTATACTTGGAAGATAATTTTGGATGTGATACAAAGGAATATCTATCGTGATGTTTTGTTGGTGGGTGTAGAACTGGGAAAAAGTCTGTGCAAAATGCTTAAGGGGGTTCTCTCACTACAAAGAATAGCTTTCAAAATGTAGGTGACATTAAATGAAGATGTTTTCCAAATATATTGCTTTGTTCATCTTTTTTTCTTGAGAGCTACAAGTGATTTTATCACCTTCTGAAGGCTTTCTAGTTTCCCAAGTCACCGACCTGTGCACTCCTTCTTGACTGCTGTTTGTTCTATCTGATAGCAGGGAGTGACATTATCACACAGGTGCGGCAGGCAGTGAGAACTTGTGTGTTATCTGATCTTTCAGACAAAAGACAGTAATTACTCTACTGTTTACATTAGCTCAGAAGCTCCTCAGGACCGCAGAGAAGGTAATTTATTTAATCTAGACTAAAACAGAGAAGTCTGAATACACGGAGCTCATTTGCTAATTACAGACAGCCTGACCAGGAAGTGACGGAGCAAAGCAGCATTATTTCATTCATGCATCCTATGAAACTTTGAGATGAGACAAACCCTTTAACTAATGGCCTTGTTTTATAGAGGCGATCAAAATTTGTGTCGTCTGTGGATGGGCAGCGTGTATTGTTATTATAATGGAGGAATGTTCGAACTTCCTCAAAATGTGCCCTTCTCATTGTTGTGTGGTACAGAGGGGTGTTGTACAGAATATCAGGGGACCAGTAATCCCTGATACATGTTTTTTTTTTATTATGCCAAAACTTAAAAATATGCCCCAAAATTTACAGAGTTGAGAGGGATTTGTTAGAGATAAGTGTTGGTCTTCAGCATAGAATGAGTCGGGCTTGTGGGAGATGAACTGAGCGGCTTATACATTTGTTTACTCTACCATTGAATTTATTAGGGTATCTGAAAAAAACAAGGAAAAAATATCAATGGGCGTGAACCCCATGGCATCAAAATGAATGCCTGTGGAGGCTGTGAAATTAGGTGCCTGAGGGCTATAATTGTCTACAGCTGCCCATTTCAACTCGGGCAGAGCAGGACCAGTGACTCTTATACAGTCACGAAGGGGTTCAGTGCAAGAGTTAATGGATACAAATGATGGGAGCACAAACTGCTCTTCACCTATAACTTGCTATATTATTACATCTAAAAATGTATCCAGACCCTTCTTCAGAATCCTGGTCACTATAACTTGTTATATTATTACATCTAGAAATGTATCCAGACCCTTCTCCAGAATCCTATTCACTATAACTTGTTCTATTAGTACATCTAGAAATGTCTCCATACCCTTCTCCAGAATCCTGTTCACTATAACCTGTTATATTACATCTAGAAATGTATCCAGACCCTTCTTCAGAATCCTGGTCACTATAACTTGTTTCTATTATTACATCTAGAAATGTCCTCCAGACCCTTCTCCAGAATCCTGGTCACTATAACTTGTTATATTATTACATCTAGAAATGTATCCAGACCCTTCTCCAGAATCCTGGTCACTATAACTTGTTATATTATTACATTTAGAAATGTATCGAGTAACTTCTCCAGAATCAAGTACACTATAACGTGGTATATTATTACATCTAGAAATGTATCCAGACCCTTCTCCAGAATCCTGGTCACTATAACTTGTTCTATTATTACATCTAGAAATGTCTCCAGACCCTTCTCCAGAATCCTGGTCACTATAACTTGTTGTATTATTACATCTAGAAATGTCCCCAGACCCCTCTCCAGAATCCCGGTCACTATAACCTGTTATATTATTACATCTAGAAATGTATCCAGACCCTTCTCCAGAATCCTGGTCACTATAACGTGTTATATTATTACATCTAGAAATGTATCCAGACCCTTCTCCAGAATCCCGGTCACTATAAATTGTTATATTATTACATCTAGAAATTTATCCAGACCCTTCTCCAGAATCCTGGTCACTATAACTTGTTATATTATTACATCTAGAAATGTATCCAGACCCTTCTCCAGAATCCTGGTCACTATAATTTGTTATATTACTACATCTAGAAATGTATCCAGACCCTTCTCCAGAATCCTAGTCACTATAACTTGTTCTATTATTACATCTAGAAATGTCTCCAGACCCTTCTTCAGAATACTGGTCACTATAACCTGTTATATTATTACATCTAGAAATGTCTCCAGACCCTTCTCCAGAATCCTGGTCACTATAACTTCTTATATTATTACATCTAGAAATGTATCCAGACCCTTCTCCAGAATCCTGGTCACTATAACCTGTTATATTATTACATCTAGAAATGTATCCAGACCCTTCTCCAGAATCCTGGTCACTATAACTTGTTCTATTATTACATCTAGAAATGTCTCCAGACCCTTCTCCAGAATCCTGGTCACTATAACTTGTTCTATTATTACATCTAGAAATGTCTCCAGACCCTTCTCCAGAATCCCGGTCACTATAACTTGTTATATTATTACATCTAGAAATGTATCCAGACCCTTCTCCAGAATCCTGGTCACTATAACCTGTTATATTATTACATCTAGAAATGTATCCAGACCCTTCTCCAGAATCCCGGTCACTATAACTTGTTATATTATTACATCTAGAAATTTATCCAGACCCTTCTCCAGAATCCTGGTCACTATAACTTGTTATATTATTACATCTAGAAATGTCTCCAGACCCTTCTCCAGAATCCGGGTCACTATAATTTGTTATATTACACATCTAGAAATGTATCCAGACCCTTCTCCAGAATCCTAGTCACTATAACTTGTTATATTATTACATCTAGAAATGTCTCCAGACCCTTCTTCAGAATACAGGTCACTATAACTTGTTATATTATTACATCTAGAAATGTATCCAGACCCTTCTCCAGAATCCTGGTCACTATAACTTCTTATATTATTACATCTAGAAATGTATCCAGACCCTTCTCCAGAATCCTGGTCACTATAACCTGTTATATTATTACATCTAGAAATGTATCCAGACCCTTCTCCAGAATCCTGGCCACTATAACTTGTTATATTATTTAATCTAGAAATGTATCCAGACCCTTCTCCAGAATCCTCGTCACTATAACATGTTATATTATTACATCTAGAAATGTATCCAGACCCTTCTCCAGAATCCTGGTCACTATTACTTGTTATATTATGACTTCTAGAAATGTATCCAGACCCTTCTCCAGAATCCGGGTCACAATAACTTGTTACATTATTACATCTAGAAATGTATCCAGACCCTTCTCCAGAATCCTGGTCACTATAACTTGTTCTATTATTACATCTAGAAATGTATCCAGACCCTTCTCCAGAATCCCGGTCACTATAACTTGTTATATTATTACATCTAGAAATGTATCCAGACCCTTCTCCAGAATCCCGGTCACTATAACTTGTTATATTATTACATCTAGAAATTTATCCAGACCCTTCTCTAGAATCCCGGTCACTATAACTTGTTATATTATGACTTCTAGAAATGTATCCAGACCCTTCTCCAGAATCCTGGTCACTATAACTTGTTACATTATTACATCTAGAAATGTATCCAGACCCTTCTCCAGAATCCTGGTCACTATAACTTGTTATATTATTACATCTAGAAATGTATCCAGACCCTTCTCCAGAATCCTGGTCACTAGAACTTGTTCTATTATTACATCTAGAAATGTATCCAGACCCTTCTCCAGAATCCTGGTCACTATAACTTGTTATATTATTACATCTAGAAATGCATCCAGTCCCTTTTTGAAAACTCTGTTAGTGAGTTCACCATGACAAATTCCTCTGGTAAAGAGTTCCACAGTCTCACTGCTCTTACAGTAAAAAAATCCATTTCTATGTTTATGTAGAAACCTTCTTTCCTCTAGATGTAGAGGACATCCCCTTGTTCTTGATAAAGCCCTGGGTATAAATAGATCTTGAGAGAGAGCTCTATATTGACCTTTGATATATTTAAACATATTTATTACCGTGTTTCCCCGATAGTAAGACACCCCCGATAGTAAGACGCAGCGGTGTCTTAGGGAGGTCGCCTAATGTAAGACGTACCCCGAAAGTAAGACGTAGCGCGGCCTGATGACGTCACTGCCTGTGCCGGGATGAGCGCGCGGGAGATGGAGCAGCGGGGAGCCAGGTAAGTGTTTTTCTGCCTACAGCTGACCCTATACGTGTCTACAGCTGGCCCTATACCTGCCTACAGCTGGCCCTATACCTGTCTACAGCTGGCCCTATACCTGTCTACAGCTGGCCCTATACCTGCCCTATATAAGACATACCCCGAAAGTAAGACATAGTAGGACTTTTGGGGGTAAAAAGAATGTAAGACGCTGTCTTACTATCGGGGAAACACGGTATGTCCCCCAAAGCCGTCTTTTCTCTAAACTAAATAACCCTAATCTTGCTAATCTTTCTGGGTATTGTAGTCCACCCAGTGCTTTTATTATTTTTGTTGCCACCTTTGTACCTGTTCAAGCTCTACAATGTCTTTCCTGTGCACTGGTGCCCAAAACCCAATATTTCCTGTGTGGTCTAACCAGTGACTTGTATAATGGGAGAATAATTTTCCCATCATGTGCATCTATGCCCCTTTTAATTATAACCCATGATCCTATTTGCCTTGGCAGCTGCTGCCTGACACTGGCTGCTACAGTTACGTTTACTGTCCACCAGGATTCCCAAGTCCTTCTCCAGTCACTTTTACCCAGAGTTTTTCCATTTAACATGTAGTCATGTAATGGATTTTTCCTCCCCATGTGCATAACCTTGCATTCATCTGTGTTAAACCTCATCTGCCATTTCCCTGCCCAGGCCTCCAACTTATCCAGATACCTTTGTAATAACACATTATCCTCTATTGTTTTGATTACTTTATAGAGCTTAGTATCATCTGGAAAGATCAATATTCTACTGTGCAATCCATGTGTAAGAGCATTAACCCCTTAAGGACCCAGCCAGTTTTGGCCTTCCTGACCCACCCCATTTTTGAAAAATTGGGCAATTTCCTTTATGTGGGAATAACTTTTTGACACTTTTACCCTTTTTCCCTGTGATTTTAGAGCTGTTTTCTCGTGGCACCAATTTTTAAACTTTAAGGTTTGTAAGAACTTTTTTTTGGGCCCAAAAAACCCTTTTTTTATTTGTGAAAAAGATCCAAATTTTTTGAAAAATGTAGAAAAATTTGTCTTTTTTTAAAATTCCCAAAAATTTTTTGCATGCAAACGGTTTAAAAAAATTTTCCAAAAATTTTGTTTAAACTATCATTACCATATGTGCCCTAAAAAGGTTTTCATTTTTTTTAAAAAGTCCTTTTTTTATTTTAAAAATATCATTTGAGGGCTTAAAATTTAGTAGTTTAAATTTTTCACATTTTCAAGAAAAATTGAATTTTTAAAAATTTTTTTAGGGGCCAGTTTCCGTTCTGATGGGTTTGAGAAACCTGTATGTTTGATACCCCCAAAAAATGACCCCCATTTAAGAAAAAATAACCCTTTAAAATTAAAAATTCAGGGAGTGTTTTGTAAGTTTTTTAACCCTTTAGGTTTTTTCCAACAGAAATTAAGCAAAGTGAGGGGAAAATTTTTTAAAATTTCCCTTATTTTTCAGATTTTCAATATTTATCCTTTTTTGGCAAAACGGTAAATTTGACTAGGGGAAAAAGGGAATGTAAAATTCTTTTTCCCCCAGGGGGGCCGTTTTAGAAATATCTCATATGTTTGGCCCAAAGTGCATTATTTGGTCAACCCCTAAAAAACCCCGAAAGGAAGCACCTTCCCGGGAAATTTTTGGGGGACTTTTTTAAATTCAAAATTTTTTTAAGGGGCCATTTTAGGGTTTTTAAAGGCCCAAAGGGCAAAACTTAAAAAAAAACCCCTAAAAAACCCCATATTGGAAATATAAAAACCCCATAAGGTATTAAAAACCCGGGTGTAATGATATATTTTACCCCAAAAGGGGATTTCACCCCTTTTTTTTTTAAACATTTGGCTGTTTAAAAAAAAAAAAAAAATTTTTTTTTACAATAAACTGCACCTTTTTAGCTTTAAAAAGTTTTTAAAAAAAAAAAGGAAAACCTGGAAAAAAGAAAACCCCCCAAAATTTTTTTAAGCAATTTCGTTCCCAAATTTGGGCCCCCCCCTACAGTGGGGTTTTTAAAATGCTTTTGGGGCGCATGGCAGGGGGTACAAGGGAGGGATGAAAATTTGGGTTTTTTTATCGCAAATTTTTGGGTGGGGCCAATTTCCCCATTTGAAAAGCCCCCAAAAAACCAAACAGGTGAAATTTCCAGAAGTGCCCCAATTTTAGTTCAAACCCCCATGGTTTTCATGTGGGTTTTAATTTTTGCATTTTTGGGGGCACAGGTGTTCCAAAGTTTTTTTTTGATTGGGCCATGAAAAGGGGGGGGGGGAAAAGCCCGTTTTCCCAAAATTGTTTTTTGGGGTTTAATTTTTTCAGGTTCAAGTTTCAATTTTTAATTTATGTGATAAAATTTACTTTGGGGGCGGTAAAAATTGCAATGGTATAAATTTTAAATTTGTTTTTTTTTGTTTTAAATTTTTTTAAACAAAAGAAATAGGTCTAAAACAAAAAACGGGTTTTTTTTGTTTTATTTGCCCGTCATAACTTTTTTTTTTTTCTGTGTGGGAGAGCTGTGTAAAGGGGTTTTTTGTTTTTCCCGGGGGGAATTTTTTTCTTTTATTGGAACTATTATGGGGTGCTACAAAACCTTTTTTCATTTTTATTAAAGGGTTTTTTTTGAAGCGTTTTGAAAAAAATAACCCGCAATTCCCGGTGTGCTTTTTATTTTTTTTTTAAAGCGGTCACTTTTGCGGTTTGATTTTTAATCTAGCTTTACTCAGCAGGTCGTACGATTACACAATACCCAAATTTTTTATTTTTTTTTATTTATTTCTGCATTTTTTTACAAAAAAAACACTTTTTTTTCAAAAAAGGAAAACACATTTTTTTTCATTGCCATAAATTGAAAAACCCTAACTTTTTTATTTTTCTGGTTTGGACGGTTAAAAACAGGGGTTTTTTTGGGGTTTAGTTTTTATTTTTTTTTGGTAAAAATTTTTGGGGGGGCAAGACTTTTTTATCCAGCTTTAAATCCCCCTTTTTTTGGGAAAGGGAAGTGAAGAAAATTTTGCAATCCCAGTAGTGTTTTTTTTTTTTTTTAAATTTTTAAAAAGTGGGTCACTGTGTATAACCGTAATAAGTTAAAATTTACTTGTTGGCCGGGTACGAAATTTTGGCGATACCCAAATTTATATAGTTTTTTTATGTTGAAGCACTTTAAAAAAAAAAATGTTTTTTTTGTGTAAAAGAATATTTTTTTGGGAAACGCATCTTCTGAGAGCCATAACTTTTTTTTTTTTTCCGTTTTAGAGAGCTTTGTTTTGGCTTTTTTTTTTGTGGGGTGAATGGGGCTTTTTAAATTGGGGACAAAGTTGGGTTTTTAGGGTTTTTGGGTCACTTTTTTTCCCTTTTTTTTGCTGCGGGATGAACAAAAATTTAAATTTTTGTTTTTAGTTTTTTTTGGTTTTTTTTTTTTTCGGCGTTTCCCCGGCCCCATTTAAAATTAACATACAGAATTTTTTTTCGGCAAATTTGTACGCACGCGGGGGATACCAAAAACGGGGACTTTATTTTTTTTTTTTGATCTTTTTTAGGGCGATTGCCTTTTGTAAAGGGGAAAAAAAAAGGGGGGGTGTACCGTGTTTTTTTTTTTTTTCCCGGGTTTTTTTTTAAAAATGTTTTCACTTTTTTTTAAATTTTTTAATTTTTCACATTTTTTTTTTTTTTCCCGTTTTCCCCCTAGGGGGTTTTTAATGAAATCCCCTTTTGGGTTTTTTGCCCGGGGCACTGGGTTTCCCATACAACTGTCGTCACGATGCCCCGGGGCCCTGCCCACAGGGGCCGGGGGGCATCGTGGGCGGCCAAAAGACAAACCCCAAAGGATTCTTTGCCCCCTGGGTTAGGCAGGAGGCAGGGAAACTGCCCCATCGGCGCTGCCATTTCCGACAGAAAAACGCGGAGAGGAACTCCTCCTGCGTTTTATTGGGTTTTTGCGGACCCGGGTCCCATAAATTTAAGGGGTTTTTAAAGGTTTCCCCCCCCCCCCCCCCCGGGGTTTAATTTGCTGGTGGGGGCCCACGCTTCGGGAAAGTCACTGTTAAAATAAAAACTGACACCCCGCGCCCAAAGCGCGGAAAATCTGCTTTAAATTCGCCCCCAAACCTCAGGGTTTTATTAGCGAAAAAAAGTTGACTATCGTAAACGGGGCGGCGAAAAATAGGCAATTTCAAGTCGATTTCCGATAGTCATAAAAGGGTTTTTCGCCCAAAAAGAAAACCCTTAAAAATCCCATGGGGAGGACAAAACCCCTTTTTCTTTCACCCCAAAAAGGGATGGGGAAAAGCTGGAAAAAACATCCCCCAAACAGCAATGGTTTCGTGCTAAAATCAAAGGGAAAAACACTTAGGTTATAAAAAACCCCAGAAAAAAAAATCCCCAGAAACCCTTTTTTATCCCCGTTTTTTTTTTGCAAAACCCCAGCCTGAACCCCTTAAAACCCTTTCATAAAACCCCCAAATTAAAAATTTCCCAAAGGGAGATGATTTGAAAAACCCCAAAAACATTTTACTTTAAAACGAAATTGACTAAAACCTTCCCCGTACCCCCAGTAAAGGAAAACCCTTTAAACCGTCGACCCCCCAAAATTTTAAAAAATGCCGGGAAAAGGAGTCTTTGAACCACCTTTTAGTTTCACGGACATGACTATACCTGCCCTGGGCCACAGCAGGGCCCCAAACCTGCAGACCCAGATTAAAAAAGTGCGGAAACGGAGTCTTTAAACCCCATTTTTTTTAACGGGACATTGCTATACTGCCGGGGCCACAGCATGACCAAACCTGTTTGACCCAGATCCAAAGGGGCAATGCTTTTTGTACAGTGACTCCTTTTAGAATATTTTTTGGTAACTGCTTTGTTTACAGAATTTTAAAAAATTTTTATTTAGTTTTCTTATTTTTCTTTTGCTTTTTTTAAATGTGATAAATACAACATCACCACTCCCTGCAGTTTTTAAAGGTTTTTTTACCTGTAGATTGTTTAATTCGTCCGCCCCCCCCAAAAGAATAAAATGTCCTAACCCCCCCCAAAAACCCTTTTTGTTGGAAACTTTTGCCCTTGGGGCTTCGAACTGATTCGCCATTTCAATTCAATGGTTTAATTTTTCCCCCAAAATCTTTTTCTTGATAGGGACGACCCCCCTGGAGATCAAATGATGCCCCTATGACCCCACCCCAAAAAAATTTTAGCCTCAAATTGGTGCAATTTGTGCCCCCCTGGCCCCCCCCCCCCCCCCCCCCTTTTTGACAACTTAACCTCACAAAAATTCACCTTTTCAAAATCTGTTTTTTTTAGAGAAATTTAAAGCTTCCTGATTGCCCCAACGGGATAGCCAGTGTTTGCCGTAGCCATTGTTAACACGAGGTCAGCTGCCAACTTACAGGGGGTGCGGTGAAGACCAGGCTAGGTCTGTATCTATTAACAGCAGGTTCACGCCGGGCCGGAGTTACATGGGTGGGTGGGGCCCCAGGTTCGTCTGTCATCTATTAACACCAGGTTCAGCGCGGCGGAGTTACGTGGTGCGGGAGAGACCGGGCTGCGTCTGTAAATCTTTAACACGCATTTCAGCAGCCGGGGGGGTTACAGTGGGTGCGGTGAAGCCCCGGCTGGCGCCCCCCCATCTTTTAACCGGTAAAATGCCCTTTGCCCAGCAACCAAAAAACGTCGTGCTGAAGCAGAGTGGGGAAGCGGAAGTGGAGGTAAGACCTCCGCCTTCCTCGTACACAGTAAATACCTGGGTAGCGTTGCCCCCCGTATGATGCCCAATTGAGTTCACTTGGGAAATACTGGTGGTTAAAGCTCCTTTCCACCCAGGTCCCCTTTTTCGGGATTCTTTTTTCTTTTACTAAACGGCTGGAGGAAAATTTGTCTTGCTTTTTTTTTCTGTCCGTGCTCCATACTCCATGTCCTTATCCTACTTTTGGTCAAGTTTTTTTTGTACCCCCCGTTTACTTTCGAGTTTTTTTTTTCCCGCTTTTGTCTCAAGTTTTTAGTAGTTTAATTCTAAAAACACATTTTAAAATAGGATGGGAATCCACCTGTTTTTGTTTTTTTTTTTTTTTGTTTAAAAAGGGTTGTTCAATACAGGGTTTTCTAGCTATGTTTAAAAAATTTTCAAAAAAAAAGTCATTTTTTAAAAAGTGTCCCCTTAACAGTGTCCCCCCTATTTCCCGTTTCTGACGCACCTCCCCCGAGCCACTCTTTACAATTGTGAAGAAAAATGTCTGTTTGAAACAAAATTTTAAATAGGCCTGTAGTATGCGCATGTCACAGCAAAATGCCCCCCAAAAAATTTAAAAAATGCCCTTGACCACTTTTGACAATTGTGAAGAACAAATGTTGTTAGAAACAACATTTTTTAGAATGGACCCGTAGTAGTGCTGTCACAGCAAAATGCCCCCCAAAAAACAAAAAAAAAAAAAACCTGAGCCCTTTGACAATTTTTTGAAGAACAAATGTCATTTGAAACAAATTTTTTAGAATAGGACCGAGTTTGTGCTTTTTAAAAAAGGGATACCCAAAAAATTTTAAAAATGATTCTAGCCCCTGTTAAAAAACGTGAGGGAGAAATGACTTAGAAGCCCCATTTTGTTCCAAAGGACCATGATTTTGCTGTATCTCACAACAACATGACCCAAATAATATAAATATGCTTTTTCAGCCTGTTAAAAATTGGAGGGGAAAATCCATTAGAAGTTTTTTTGTTTTGGGGGGGGGTTTTGTGTTTAAGAATTGGGGAAAAAAAAATTTTTAAAAATATTTTTTTTTTCCCCTGTTAAAAAAGTGGGCAACATGACCCCCAAAACATTGACAAAGCGAAAAAAATTAAAAATAAAGGGGGGTTTGGAAATGGTTTTTCTGAAAATTGGTGTTTTTAACGTCTTCATAGCAAAACCCAAAATGACTTTGGGACTGAAATAAAAAATTGCATAAGAAATGATCATTTTAAAAAACATTTTTTAAAAGGGCCCCTTCTGTTTTTAAAGGAATGTGAATAGACCGGCAATAATCGGTGACCTCGGCAATTTTGGGCCAAAACATCATCAAGATCCCTGCCTGATTCTCTTGAGAAAATCAAACATCCAAATTTTTCTGTGGAAAGCCGGAAAAGGTTTTTCTGTAATGACTCCTACAGCTGTGTGAAGGTCCACTCAAATGACGCTGGTGTGGCAGGGGCAACACCTCTTTGGCGTGGGAGCGAGCTCGGGCCTTTTATCCTTTTGGATACCCAGAAGTCATTGGGTCCCAACACATCCAAAAAATCGGTGTTGAGAGAGATAGTCCACCAGATCTTAAAGTGGGCTCTGGTGTTAATGTGTGCCCTGCTTGCATGCGTTGGTGAGGTGGGAAATAAAGTTTTTCCCAAAGGGGACCCATTAGGGTCTGCCACAATATTGCTGCTGCTGCTGCCACTGCGGCTACTTGGCACTCACTGCGTCCGTCGCTGACGTTGTTCCACCCTGACATTTGAGAACTGAAGCGCGCAAAAAGATGTCTCTTTTGAAACAATCAGCAAAGGGCTCCATTTCCTGCTTTTACTTATTTGGGTGGGTGGAAGGAAAGGCTGAGTTTGGTTTTTACAGGTCCAGGGGGTGGGCCCCCCAGTAACTGTTTTCATTTGATGGCCTTAATCGAGGTCATGTTGGAGGAAAAGGAGCATCCAACATCATGTGAGGTGGAGCCTGATTTTCCCCCGTTGGGGGCGAGGGGGGCAGCAAACTGATCTTCCTCATCTTCCTCCTCCCCCTCAAATTCCGCCAACCCCTTTTTAAGGCAGGGAGTTGGTAACTCGGGGTTCGGAATACCCCCTCCTCCCCTTCCTCCGGCACAGCTTCAACACAGCCCTGGCTTGCTCAGATGACACCCCGAGAGCGAGGCGCCCCCCTTTCACTAGCCCTGGAAAACCCGAACCATGCCCAAGAAACCCATAAAATTTTAAAACGCGGGGGCCTTGTGGGTAGACGGAGAAAAGGCTCGGTCCGCATCGTTCCGTGCCTCCTCCCCGCTGGGGGGACCTGATGTTTCAGAATGTCCCAAAGTCGTTTCCGAACAAAATCACCACAATTTCATGCGACAAGAGCATCGTCCGCACTTACCATTTTGTGGCTTCTTCAAAACTGGCAAGGATGGTGGAGCTCTTCAACCTCCTCCCCTCTCGGTGGCTCAAACCCCCAGGTCCGCACCCCTGCTTGTCGGCCCCTGGTCACTTGTACTGCGTAATGGGATTTCGATGCTCCCCAAATCGCTGGAGCATTGGGGGGTGGAATTCCCCGCGTGTTGCCCCCCTAACAATGAGCGGTTGACGGGGAGGCCGGCTGACATGCAATGCAGCCAGGCGGGACGAAGCAGGGGGGCGAACGGCGGTTGGCGAATCAGACCTCGAGCCTTCTTCGC
>JAODAL010052086.1:0-26221 GCA_025379985.1 Phyllomedusa bahiana
GTGTCCACCTTCCCCTGTTTTTGACAGCACCATGCCCCAAAAATTTTAAAACATGACCTTTGGCCACCTTGAAACGTGAAGAAAGGTCTGTTAGAAACCATTTTTTAAAAAGGATCTGTAGTATAGCGCTTTTCACAGCAGCATACCCAAAAAATTATAAAAATGATTCTCAGCCACTGTTAAAAATTTGTGGGGGAGAAATGCCACTTAGAAGCCACATTTTGTTCCCAAAGGACCATGTTTTATAGCTGTCCCTCACAGCGATGACCCAAAAAAACCATTGACATGCGAAAAATTCTAAAATGGATAAAGGGAAATAGTTTTTTTTTTTGTCTGAAAATGACTCCTCCAGCTGTGCTAACTGCGCTCAAAAGGGAAAGCTGGCGCTGGGCAGGACAACATTTTGGGCGTGGCGACCCCCGACTCGGGCCTTCATCCATTTTGGATACCCAGAAGTCGATGGGTCCGGAACACAAAAAAAACATGGGGGTTGGATGAAAATTCGTGCACCATGATCTTAACCCAGTCTCTGTGTCGTATGTGTCCCCCTGAAATTACAGCTTTTGGTGAGGGGGGGTAAAAAAAGATGCCAGAGGCCACCATTAACTTCTGCCACAATGCCTGCCTGCTGCCGCCGGGGGCTACTTGGCCTTCTCTGCACTTGCTGACTTTTTCCCACGTACTTTTGAAAACGTGAAGCGAACAACAATGTCTCCAGTTGATCAATCCCGGGTCCCAATTCCAGCTTTTTACCTCTATTTGGGGGGGGTGGAAAAAAATTGGCTGAGTTTTCTTTGTACCGGGGACAAAGGGGGGTGCCCCCAGTAACGGTTGTTCAGTTTGATACCTTAATGCAGGATTTGATGTTGGAAAAAATGGAGAATCCAAGCACCAATGAAGATAACCTTGATTTTCCAACCCTTGGTCAGGGCACTAGAAAACTGATTTCCCCTCATCTCCTCCCCCGCCTCAAATCCGTGCCAACCTCTTTCCAAGGCAGGGACATCGGAATGTCGTGTCAGGAATACCTCATCCCAAATTTTCCCCCGCTCAGCAAGCCCTGACTTGCCCCAGATCCTTACCCCGAGAGCTGGACCCGCCTTGCACCAGCACTGGCCCCCAAAACCCCTCCAATGGACCGATAAAAAATTTTGAAAAGGTTGGGCCACTGTTTCGCGGAGAGAAAGGCCCCGTGTCCCGCTCTTGTCCCTCCCTCCCCTGTCACTGGTGGACCTGATGTTTCAGATGTCCCCAAAATCATTCCAGAATAAATCCCCCCACAATTGTCGGCTGACAAGGGTTGTCCCCATCCATTTTTGGTGGGGGTTTTTTTTCAAAAAAAATGGCAAGGTGGGGGGCAGGGGGGGGGGTCTTTAACCTGCCTCCCCCCTCTCGGGGCTCAACACCCCCGGGCGCACCGCTGCTTGTAGGCCCTGTGTCATTCGTACTGCGAAAAGGAAATGCGCTGCGCCACAAATCGTGGGGATGTGGAGGGGGAATTCCACGTTTCCCCCGTCAACAATAGACGGTTGATGGGAGGCCGGCTGACGCTGCAACGTAGCCAGGCAGGACGAAGCAGGGTGCAAACGGCGGAAGTGTGAGCTCAGACCTCGAGCCTTCCTCAGCAGGCAGTCCAGACCTGGGTAGGGCCTTAGAAATTTCTGGACGACGAGGTTCATGACGTGTGCCAGGCAAGGAATGTGCTCCAGCCTACCGATCTTAAGGGTGGCCAGGAGATTTCGACCGTTATCGCACACCACCTTGCCTGGCACAAGGTTCTTGTCACCCGCCAGCGCTCGGTCTCGTTGCGAAGAGCCGTCCACAGCTCCTGACCTGTGTGTCGACGGTCTCCAAGACAGATTCATTTCAACACGGCCTGGTTTCTCTGGGCATGTGATGCCACCAGAGGACCTTGGGGGAAAGAACCCTGTACCATCCCTGCAGTTTTTAATAGCGTGCGCCGAGACTGAGAGCCACCGTCACTACCCAGCTCACCCAGTGTGCAGCAGACAGTGACAGTAGCAGCCTGGACTAAGTGGACAAACCACAAGAGAAGATCAGGTCAGAGCAGTGTGGCGGCAGATAGGGTAGCCCCGCGGGTACTGCGGTTGTGTGAATGCTGTGGAAGCTGCGAGAATCTAGACACTGGCGACCAAGTCGTTCCGCGACGGTCGTTGCTGGTAATAAAGTAGTAAAGCCTACATTTTCCCGGTCAGCCGTTGTTTTGTCCGTTATTTATCTGCCGGTGCACCACAAAGAGTCCAACACGGTCCTCTCCCCGCAATAGAAAGAACCCGGTGGGGGTTACTTTCCTGTGTATTCTCTTACAGGTGCCTTTAGTAATTTTTAATATAATGTGATTGTTATGGATATATTTTAATCTTAATAAAAAATATGACATTTTATATTGGCCTGTTCGGTATTTGATTTTTGAACCCAAGTAAGGGTTAGTAGGCTTGGTAAATTGCAGCATATAATCCGGATTATATACCCGCATGTTTAGTATTTTTACACATTCAAGCACCTACATTTTACACACCCCATAAAAAATAAAAATGTCCCAATCCCAGAGACCCTACTCAGCGGAGGTATACGCTTTCCTAGCTTCTGAAAGATTCCGCCACTGGTTCAGATGAAAGTCTAGCTGGTAGCAGGACTTTGGATTTTCATAAGGTAAACCTAGTCCCACCAGACCTCATGGCCTTTGGCACCCAGCAACTTCTGGCCCAATACACAAATTTGTTTCTATGAAATTACCCAGATAACTAATCTGGAAGGCATTTATGAAAAGGGACTTAGTAAGGGAAACACTTTCTCTACTGGTTGGCAGAGGGGCTTGGACTTTTAGAAATGTGGATGTAAGAAAGTAATCCTTTGCGTATAACATCTTAGCCTGGAAGTAGAGACAGCTATGCTTGCACCAACGGTTATCCCTTTGACTCCTGTCTGTTTACTCTGCACCACCATGGACAGTTGAGCTAGTGCAAAAATACAAGAGTTCGTTTTCTCACCAGCTGAATAGCAGTGTCTGACCCTCGGGTGCGTTTCGGTTGTCCTCACAAGAGTTACTAACATGGTGGGATTTCACCACTTTAAATACCTACAGTGATAAAATTATGATCATGAGAGGTTTACGAATAAAAAAGGAAATCCTGGTTTAATAGAAAAAGGTCCTTTATGACTGCTCCCTGCGCTTAATGAAATTGATTGTGCAATATGAGGGGGGCAAATTAAAAAGAATTAAAACACATTTCGTAAATGCAACAATTGTTGACATCTTATGAAAGTTCAGTTGTTGCGGTGACAGTTAAATTAAGATCAAAATGAATTTAAAAAGATAGTCACTTTAAAAAAGTCAAATTTCAACAGGATACCTTAGACTTAGAAAATGTGAATTTCTTTATTCCAAGAGAGACAATAGATCTATTTTAAAGATGGATCATTATGGATTACAAATAAAAAAAAATAAATTGATTAATCTGAAATAGATATATTAGAAACTTCTGATACTCAAATACGGATCACTCATGTGAACTGGGAGCTACAGTTAAAATGAGGGATGAGGATCAACAAACATACCAAAGTAATGTTGCTAACGGTATGTTACCAAGCATATAGTGGCTGCATTGGGGCTGAGGTGTTCTAAGCATAAGTTAAAGATACTTTCTCTTCTAATTTGTGATCTTATATCCTAAACTGAAATGCGGTGAAAAGGAGCAACCACAGGAGCAATCAGGTGAATCTGTTCTAAAGAACTTTATATTGTAGTGTGAACTCAACACACACCTTTCATTCAAGTTTTTAAGAAGTTTGACTAAAGTCTGTTTTAAAGTATTATAGGAAAATGTCCGTCTGTAGATACCGTTAGCAACATTACTTTGGTATGCTGATTGGCAGGTGGGGACCTGCAGCTACAGTATTGCCTGATTTGCTCAGAAACAAAAGGTGTGCTACTGCATGGATCAACAACATAACCATAGCTCAAAAAATTATTTAGGAGAGCAGGGAAGAAACAAAAAAATCCTGGAAGATACCAATCGCTTGTTCCCGGTATTGTAACATATGCATCAGAATTATAAGAATCCTCCACCATCAACTTGAATGTTTACATGCTGTATTGTGGCACAATACTCCAGGTGTTTTAGAAGTACATGCCGGCCAGCCCATACTTCTAAAACACTTTGTGCCGGCTCCCATAGACCTTCACTTTCTGCGCCGGGAAGGAGTGACATTTTTCTTTTGACCCGGGACGTAATATGTATCGGGGGGAAAACGGCAGGTAATCATAGCTCTCAACGTGAGCTATGAATTACCATATTTGTGGGGTGTACTTCGGGCGTATTGCAGCGCAACTACGTGGCCAAATTATGTCCCGCAAAGACGCCATGTGTACACTACCATTCAAAAGTCACTTAGAAATTTCCTTGTTTTTGAAAGAAAAGCACAGTTTTTTTTCAATGAAGCTAACGTCAAATGAATCAGAAATACACTATACATTGTTAATGTGGTCAATGACTATTCTAGCTACAAATGTCTGATTGTTATTGCAATATCTACATAGGTGTATAGAGGCCCATTTCCGGGGGTCTCTGAGATACATTCCCCACCCGAATATCACGTGGGAGCTGGAGAGGAAGAGAGCCTGCCACCTGCATAATACAGCGGCTGCTTCATCACCAGTGGGAAGTCACCTGCTCCACACTGCCAGCCAGAGGAGCGCTGCTTCAGCGATCCCTACCCCTGCATCGACCTCTCCCAGCACTTGGAGCCGGCCCGGCACCAGCGAGCAGGTACTTGGACCCACCTGCACACTGAGTGTGCAATCCCTGCATATAGGCCCTTGGGCGTAATCTGGGGCTATTGCCATTATCCCCACATAGAAGACCACCATCTTGAGGCTTCCAGAGAGAGAGTGCAGACAGGAGCTAACGGGACATAAGAGTGCAGGAGAGAGAAACAGGGAATGATAAAGCCTCCACTAACACAAAGAACAGAGCCACCTGCTACAAGAACACTAAATTAGATTTCAGCTACATAATTAGGAGCATAAGCACACAAAACCAGCTGCTGCACCTCTTGACATCCTCTGGTGACAATTTGGCACATTGAGGCGGTTCACCTCCTTTGCTTCAGTCTCGGTTTACAACCATAATCATCACAGACTCTCAGTGGCGCTGAGTTATATGACCCGACGGCTCACAACTCTCCTGCGGTCCGAGACTCTACAGCCACTCTAGCTCAGCAGCTAACTTGTTGAGCTACATTATCGTTGTTTATGGAAAAGTACCTCTGTAAGATGGGGTGTATAAAGAATGCGAAAACCCCAGGCAAAGGAGTCAAGACCCTAGCACCATCATCTCCTGACCCCACGTCAGATTCCTTAGCAAGATCACCTGGAGGACTGCCACAGAATGGGATACTTCCCCGCAACCGTTTACTAATTCTGTTCCTGCAACTGCCACATCTGCAGTCACGCCATTACTACAAGATGACAAGCACCCTTCTATTGATCCCTTCAGGTCCAACTTTAAAACAATTGTAGCAGAAGTAGCAAATCTCAGCAGATCTACAAGCATCATTAACGTCCTCGGTTGCCAGAATGGTGGCACAAGTCAAGACTGACCTTAAAATCCACTCTGAACGATTAGATGACCATGACCTTCAAATTTCAAGAGCTGAGAGATGATGTTGAAAAAAAAACAAAAAAAAAAACTCCTTTCTGAACTCTCAAGATCTTCGGGAGAATAAACGCTTAAAACAGAATCGAGGATCTTGAGAACAGATCCAGGAGAAACAACTGGAGAATATTGAGCATCCCTGAAGCCATTCACCAAAGAGACCTTACTACCTTATGTGAACGAGACTTGCCCGAAGCCCTGGGACTCTCTGGGCCTTGTAAAGTAGAGCGAGCTCACTAATTAGGCCCTGACCTTAGAAGCAGAAATAAATCAATCCGAGGAGAAGACATCCCGTTAGCTTTAAGTAAATGACCCCGCCTGGTCATTGTAAAATACCTAGATTATACTGACAAATTGGCAATACTGCAACCCTTTAAAAAAATGAAATCCGACTTCATCTTTAAAGGCAGGAAAATTATTATCTTTGAGGACTTTTTGGCAGAGGTAGTCAGAAAATGTAGAGCATTCTTTATCTGCTCTACCCTCTTTCACAAGCAGATTAAATTTACTCTACTGTACCCAGCAGTTCTAAAGGTGTTTCTTAAAAATGGAAACATTTCTACTTTCCATTCGCATGAGGAGGCAAAGATTTGTCGACAATGGTCAGAGGAAATACGGATCGTCCTCCCCAAAACCATCTGAACGATCTACTCCGGCGGTCTTGCCCTTCCTTCCGGCAATGGCTGATTAAGTGGAGGGAGAGCAGTACCATGCCCGCTCACAATCAGGAGAGGAGAATGCCTGCCCCGCTCATTCTTCCCGACTTATGAGCCGAGAAACAACGTAAGCACCAGACCCCCCAAGATGGTTTCTTAAAAACTACAAGACCCCTGCTCCGGACACTGAAATTATCATAGGTTCGGGGATTATCTGTTCTCGTAGTCTTTGAAGTGATGGATCACCTAAATCCATTGTTGGATGATGCACTATTTTACTTCTCCATTTACTAGTGTATGTTTTTTGTACTCTAGATTGATTGTTCTCTCCAATTATCTGAGAGCTGTTTTCTCAGGGAGTGCTTTCCCTTGGACTCCCCCGGCTGTACCTTCAACAACATCCACCTCTGTTAAGGCAGCATGGGGTTGAGGTGGCATCTGTAGACCATCAGATGTCCTTCGGTTAATTTTCACAAACATGGCTCTTACCCTCCCCACTGCTGTTATGCCCTACCTTCCTTGAAATCTCGAGTACTAAACCTTCTCCTATAGACCTAGACCCTATTTGTTGGTCCTGGGGGTATGTGTCCTGGGATCCTTCCTGCTGTTGTGCCGGTGTTCGGCTGGTGGAGGGGGGGGGGAGGGTCTGATGAGGTACACTCCCGAACCTGATAGTACATGATGCTAACCCTTAGTAGGTTTGTCGATTCATAATGCCCCCCTGATACCAATAACTTTTGTTGACTAAAAACAGAGGCGAAGCTAGTTAAAGTATTGTTCCCCAACAGGTATATAGTAATTTTTCTCCCACTGTTTTAGTGAGACTCCATAGTTTGTAATTTATTGTTGACAAGTGTTTAACTTGATCAATGATGGATAAATGTGAAGTCGCATTGCACACTTTTCTGAAGCATTGTTACTGTTGTTCTTTAGAGTGCCATGGGCTGACGTGCCTTACTCTTAGTTGTAATTCTGTTTTCACAGTTCTGTCCACCAGACCTCTACAAATACCTGGGAAACTGCATTTATTTAATGAAGATTATCACTTGGAATGTTAAGGGTCTGTATTCTCCAACTAAGCACCTGATGGTTTTAAGACGCTTGAAAAACACCTCAAAGTTAACATAGCCTTTTTACAGGAAACCCACTTGTCAGAGGAGGATTTCGATAGGATGGAGACTTTGGGTTGGACAGGTATATGGATCCCACGCTGTAAAACACAAAACTCTGATTCATAAAAATATTTTAGGGGTGGTGACTTTCCATGACTATGATGTAGAAGGGAGATGGGCAAATGTCAAGATCAGAATTGCTGATGAGTTACTATCCCTATACAATGTATATGGACCAAACACAGGGGGATCTAACTTTAAGGGCCTTAAAGCAATTGTACTTGGCAATGATAGTGAGTTCAAAATTGTTAGTGGGGACTAAACACAGTTATATGTAACTTAGAAGACAGAAGTAGGGGGTCAGCTCCTAAACCAATTGCCACACATGGAGTCTCCCCTTTATCTGCTTTCATTCAGAATCTGAATCTTTGCAACACTAGAGAACATTAAATCCAGAGTGATGGGAGTTTTCATTCTTCTCACACCCACATAATACTTGGTCCAGGATTGACTATATATTTATCACACATACTCTTGCCACGAGAGTGGAGGAAATACTGATCGAAGACATGGTTATTTCTGGTCACTCCCCTGTGTCAATTACCCTGTCAGATAAGAGTCCCAAGAGGTTCAGATTAGGATTAGATTTGGAGATTCCCATCATATTTAACTAAAGATGAAGAATTTTGTTCAACCTTAAAATGCCTGGTGGCAAGTTTCATTACTACAATGAGGTCCATGAGGATTCCCATTCCCTGTATTGAGATACAGTGAAAGCAATTGAGAGGCAAGATTATAGCCCATGTCGCCTGATTTAAAAAGCTAGTAAATAGTAAAATTGAAACCCTAAGTAACGAACTGCATAGTGCCTACAGTACCTTTCTCATAACCCAAATCACCTGAAAAGTCTAAATGGGCTTTGGCCAAACAACTTTATGAGTCCTGGATGGAGAAGATGGAATTCCGGAGAAAATCCAAAAAGGAGGCTGCCTGGTTTCATTTTTCAACACGCTTTATTGAGACAGTAATAAACATCACTTAATATGCATATGTAAGCTCGTATATTACAAAAGAGTATATAAACATATAACATGTCAACTAACATACAATCTTCCAATTAGCTTTTCACAGCTATCACTGTAGTATAAACTAGAGCATAACATTTGGCAGTATCAAAATTTGAAAAGTTTTTACAATGGAAGAGTGCCAGTACTTCCCATCCCTCTCCCGTCGGACCGCCCCCCGTCCTCCGCATGCGATCCACCGAGAGAGCGACAGGTTACATACACATAGGAATGTGACAATCAATTCGTCACTAAATGCAATAAGAACTAATGTGTCTGCCCGTTGGCAAGAAAGGAAAGAAAAGCAAATATAAAAGCAGACAAACCAATCTGTAAATTAGTTCGGACGAGGCAGAGTATCCAGCCCATCTAGGCGACCCTAACAAATTATACCCAAAGCTACATTTTATGCGGTACATCTGAGGAGAGGAAAGGAAGAGGAGAGAAAAGAAAGGGGGGCAAAAGCTGCTCAGGGCACAGAGATCCGGTCAAGTCGAGTGTCTGTACTCCGGGGAGTGACAAAGAACAGCCAGTCGCTCCATTTCCTGTAAAACCTATCCAGGGAGTTTTCAGTCTCCGCTTTCAACTCTTCCATCCTTTGAAAGTGGAAGATTTCCCTGTACCAATCATTAATGGACGGACTCTGAACTGCTCTCCACAGCCTTGGAATCAACGATCTAGCTGCCGCCAACAAAAGGGGCAAAAGACTACCCTTCAGGGTGCGCACATGCCTTGTTTCAATATGGTAGTAAACCGGGGAAAAACTTTTGGCGAATTTTGCCAAGGGCTCTCACCCCTCTCTCTATTCTAAAAGATCGAGAGGGGATCCTCAGAAGGAAAGGAGGGGAGGTTATTGAAATCCTCAGTTCCTTCTACCAAACGTTATACAGACAAAAAACTTGATGACCAATCATCAAAAAATGGGTTTAATGGTATGGGAGGTCCCGGATCTTTCCGTGGAGGTGGTGGCGATTTTGGGTTCCCCTATTACTATTTTGGAGATTGAAGCTGCCATTTCTAAATTGAAAAATAATAAATCTTCGGGACCAGACTGTTACACAGGGGAATTTTTCAAGACCCTAAAATCCCAAATATCCCCGACTCTCCTAAAACTATATAACTCTTATATGTCTGGGAATTTGATCCCAACATCCATGAATACAGCACACATTAAAATCATACCCAAATTGGGAAAAGACCCCACCTTACCATCATACCGCCCCATCTCTCTAATCAATGTCGACCTTAAACTATTGTCAAAAATTGTCAGACCACTTAGCACCTTTGCTGCCAAGACTTATTGGCAGACACCAAGTTAGCTTCACCCAGGGTAGGTCTGCAGTAGCAAATATAAGGAAAAGTGCTAGTTATCCTGGATGAGGTCAAGACATTTCCTGATAAACATGCCTTTTCGGCACTGCTAATCATAGATACTGAAAAAGCCTTTAACAGTATAGACTGGAGATGGCTTGATATTGTTTTACCGGACTGTATAGATTGTTTTTAAGATCTCTCTACCACAACCCGGAGGCCAGAATCTGCATTCCAGGATTTCTCTTTAAGCCTTTTGCCCTAAAATGTGAGACAAGGCAGGGGTGCCCACTTTTGCCCTCTGTGTTCAACCTAGCGATTAAACCTCTAGCGAGGTTTCTTAGCTCCTCCACGAGAACTTAAATTAGCCCTATTTGCGGATATGTTTTTTGTAACACCCCGAAAGGAACCACCCTAATTTATTGTGTGAACTTCGCATTTTTCGTCAGTGTGCAAGGTTTAAAATAAACGAGACAAAGTCGGAAATGACAGTTATCACCAAAAGCAAGGCCGCTCTCCTTAACTCATCTGGGCACTCCCTTACAAATAGCTGGCACCTCCGTTAAGTACTTCGGAGTATTCATGGGTAGGTCCCCTGCGTCAATTTATAATTTAAAATTACCCCCACCCCTTATTTTAAAAATCAGAGAGTTGGATAAATGGTCTAAACTACCACTCATTGCTTGCTTGTGGTCATCTCTTTCCCAAATTATACTCCACTACTCCTGAAACACTCATATTAGAATCATCCAAGACGGCTTCTTTAGTTTAATTTGGGTGAATAAACGAGGCAGGATTGCAGAAAAACTTATGCTCCCCAGGTCTTGTGACTGAATGAATATTCCAGATGTTAAGAAATATAAAATTTAGCTTTCATTCTTAGGCACTGCCTGGACTGGATAAAGCACTCGTCACACTATTCCAACACAGACGCCGAAGCATTACTTGCCTCCCCATGGGACCTCTCAGCCCTACTGCATACTAAATTTGCCCATGTCCCATTGGCCATCGGGTCTTGCGTGCTTACGTGTGATACCATAGCCACCTGGAAAATAAGCCGCAAGCTATTCAAGCTACCAGCAATATGACGCAAACATATGCCCATATTAGGCCACCAAGAGTTTCCACAGGGCTTAGGCAAAAAGCATCTTCTCAACTGGAAGACATTGGGTATCGATACTATAGGACACCTTTATGTCTTCATGTCATACCTATTTTTCCCTACCTGAGCTCCAGAAGTCCCACCAAATCCCAAATTCACATTTTCTCACAGTCAGTTGATTAGTTTTGCAAAAAGTAGGGTGAAATAGGAACAGGAATTTCCCCCTCATATCTTTGACGACCTTATCAGACCTCCGTATAAATATACGCGAAACTTCACATCCAAGATATACTGCATTGGGAATCTGTTCAATTTTCCAGTTGGGAAAATGTTTCCAGGCGAGGGCATCCCTCAAATCATAGTGGGAGGATAGAACTGACTTTGCAAAGATGTCATAAGTGAAAAATGGCGTGAAACCCATTTCTGCTGTATCCAACATGCCATTTATGGTTTTAACACCCCCCTCTCTCCCATCCTCAAGCTCCCCATTGTCAATTAGCCAGTCCCAAATGCCAACTTTCAAAATCTGATCTGATCCATGGAATTTGGACCTGCCCTGCCACTCAGTCATTCTGGGGAAAGGTAATGGGAAGTTTCCTGGTCTCTCTCTCCTAGAACCTTCCTATTCCATGATTTTCCAGACACTACAAAAGACCACAAACTGTTACACAATATTGCTGGCTGCAAAAAGATGCTTGTTGAATAAGTGGCTTGAGGGTCATGCACCAGAGGTCAGAGAGCTAGAACGTTGGCATATGCTAAAACAACCCAAACTGAAGTTTTTTTGGACAATGGTCACCTTTTATATTGAATTTTTTGAACAAAGATGAAATAATCTTAGTCTAACTTTCAGCATACTAAAATGGTACCTAGAGGGCGAATTGACTGAAACCTTGGGTGTACTTAAGCTCTAACTAAATCATGCCCAAGTGGTCAGGGACAGACCAGTGGTACTTGGAGATTTGCATGTGAATCTATGAAGGAAAATTGACAGTTCTCTGGGACTACAGTTCGACTTCCCGTTCTAGCCCTAAATTTTGTCTGGTGGATATAATGTTTTGTTGGACACTTGATTTTTGTTAATCAGGCCTTTTCTGTTATGGCCCGGATTGATTTTTCTGACCTAATCTAATTTCAATTATTTCTGTATGTTTTTTTCCCTTCTAATGAATGTCATATGCCAAAAAGGTTTTATTTTTAGTATGGGATATTGCCTTCATTTCTTGGTTGTTTTTCCAGAAAAGTACATACTGATATTACTATATATGTTGCCCGGTGTTTTAATACTGAAGCAGAATGTAATACACTAACATGTGTTCATTGATTGTATTCATATAAAACTCAAATATATTTATAAAATAAAAAAAATAAATAAAAAAAGTCAATCTGGGCCAACCATACTAACATCCAGTTTCTCAGTCTGGCCAGTGGTGGACGGCTGAGGTTCCGGTACAGATTGCCATTACCTAGCTATGGTGTGCCCTTCTCTGGCTAATCCTATGTGATTCAAAACAAGCTGAATCTCACAGAGCAGTACCACGGAGCTAGAGCGATCATAGCAGTGCTTGTACTGAAGGTATTCGAGCACCTCACCACTTAGTTGTTGATTATTTTGAGCACCTCATGTGTATAAAATGTTTGTACGCTGTTCTTAAGTCTGATGGTCGGTCCATGGCATAACTTAGTTGGGGTAATGTTTTGGATCATGATAGTTTTTTTGAATTTTTCAATGTCCATAAAAAGTAATAATACAGAAAACAGACAAAACATCACTTGCGAGCTGTTTACATAATATTTTGCAATATTATAAAGAGGATAATTAGATAGACAAAGATCTCGTCTTGGTATCCCATACGGAGAATACGTGCATTCTTTGTTTGAATCATGTCATATTACATAGCAAAATAGCCATAGAAATATCTGCTCAGCAAGTTGAAACTCAACTAGACAAAATCAAATATAAATACAACAGCAGTGAGTGTGTGCAACAATTACAAAGTTTTACATTTGCATTTGAACTGGAGTTTGCAAGATATATATCAGGTGAATAAAGGCTGATCCTTTGGTATCCCGTTTCTCATGTGACATGCAAAGAGGGAGCCACCACCTCCAGTTGTAGTCTGCCTAGAGACCCTGCCATACCATTCTTCCAGTACCATGTGGTATCGAGGAATGGTTTCATGAGAAGAGAAATTTCCGAGTCCGAAAGAAAGGCTTCAATAAACTTTTCAGTCTGTGTTTCTTTTTGGTGTAATACATTTAGCCGCTCTAAGGACATTAGACGGCTAACCGTTTGAATCACTATACTAAGTGACTGTTTCTTTGGGTCTAGCCACGAACCCAACAGACACCTTTTGGCCGCCATCAATGCCACATGCAATACTTTATTAGACTGGGACGTTTTTCTAGTAGTTGGAAGATCGTGGAATAATAGTACCTTAGGATTAAGAGGCACATAGGTCCCCAATTTGGCATTCATTTCACATACAAAACTAGACCAGAAGCTCCTAACCAGGGGGCATGACCATAATCCGTGTACCAGATCAGTCAACGGGGGTCAAACATTTGGGGCATGCGTTAAGCGATCTGGGAAGCACGGATGTGGTGGGAAGTTAAATCCATAGAGCTATTCTAAAATATGTATCCTCCAAGTTTTCTCCCCTATCACCCTTTCTAACTTTTTTCCATTTTTCCAAAAACCCCTTCTGCTATTTCAATATGGGGAAAGTCACGTTCCCACCCCCTAAATTACCCAGAAAGCAGAAAAACCCTTAATTTTGGGCATGCAAAGGCCCGGAATAATTTGAGATAAGGAATGGGGGGAGCTTTTTTGCCCTAAAATTTATAAAAGTGTTGGGGTTTTTAAGTAACCCCGGGTATAATTTTTTTTAACCTCTGGTCTTCACGAAGCCCCATTATTTGGGTTTTTAAGCGAAAAGTTTTTTTTATTTGGGATATAAAAGGTTTTCTGTTTTTCCCAAAAAAGGTAAAAAGCTTCGATCGCTAATTTTTAAAAGTTGGAAAAACGTTCCCAGTCCTAAGTCCCTCCTTTTGGGCAGGAGATACCCTTTTTTCTAATCCCGGGGGAAAAATTCCCGGGGTGCCCCCCCCCAAAACACAAATTTTACGGGCCCTTGGGTTTGGGAAAGCCCGGGAACTTTTCCCGGGGCTCCCTTTCCCGGCACTGATGGGGCCCCTAAATTTTAAAACCCCTTTTTTAGCCATAAAAGGGGGGCCCTGTATTTGTATGCGAGACCTTTAATGTTTTAAGGGGAAAACCTTTACTAGTCTCAATGACAGTATTAGAAAAGGGAAAATTTGTTTTCTAATCCGTCAACCCCATGACGGGGTAGCGCGGCCCAAATTTTTAAAATCTTATGTTGGAAGATTCAACCCACCTGAATCTATCAGTAGGACTAATTTCTTTTTTTGGGGATGGCGGTTTTTCCCTTCCCCTATAATTTTTTAAAAAGGCCGAATTTAGCTTATTTACACATACATTTATGAGTAATAGAGGAATAGTTTTGAGCAAATGGTATAGCAGTCTTGAAAAAGACTCACCATTTTTAATTAAAGGCAACGTGCCACAGTGGTAAAGGCAAAGCTGCCCCATCTAGTTAGTTTTCCACAGTCTTGTGATTAATGGGGGAAAAATCGAAGAATATATTGTTTTCCCTCCGGGAACCTCCCTATCAGAATTCCTTCAGATATTTTATAGATATTCTGTAACCCCCACCTAGGTTTGCTTAAGAAGATGAGCGTGTGTGACTCGGCATCCCTTGACGGGGAGATATCCAGGATCTCAGATTTTTGGATGTTTACTTCGAAGCCAGAGCATTCACCTAAAATTGCTTTAACCCCCTTAACGACCCTAGTACGTATCCATAACACCATTGTGGAGGGTTGAACGCCCCTGGACGTATGGATACGTTCCTGAGGATCGCGCGAACTCTAAAGCAGAGTTCGCGCGATCGGCGCGGGGTGGTCAGCTGTAGTATTTACGCGACATCCCGCAGCGTCGGCCCAACCCCGATCGCTCCGGGTGGGGGGGTGGGGGGGGGGGGGGGGGGCGGTTAACCCTTAATTATCGCAGACGCCTCGGGTCTCAATAACTAATGGAGACCAGGAGGAGATCGCTCCTCCAGCTCTCTGTCCGGCGGCAGCAGCGCACCGGATCGGCCGATCCGTGCAGCTCCCTCCCTATGACAGACAGCCCTGAGGCAGAGATTGCCTTCCCGGTTGTCTGTGACGTCACGATTCCCGGCCGGATCATCGTGACTGAAGTTGTCAAAGGAAACCATCATAGCAACAAGCTATGCACTGATTTATCTATAGAATGAGAGATCTAAAGATCTCTCATTCTAATCCCCTATGGGGAAAAGTAAAATAAAAATGTAAAAAAAAGTTAATAAAAAGTGAAAAAAAAGTGAAAAGTAAACACAAACACGAAAAATTAAATAAAATACGTACACCACCCTTTTCCCCTATACAAACCCAATCGCCCCATAAAAAGATCAAAAATAAATAAAGACCATATTTGGTATCGAGCCGCTTGCGTAACGACCTGCCCAATAAATCAGGTCATGTTAATTAACCTGGTACTGGTGAACTCCGTAAAAAACAAAAACAAAAAGCAATCACATAAATTAAGATTGTTCATCCCGTCAGACAACAATAAATGGAATAAAAAGCGATCAAAAACTCCTAGAAACGCCTAAGTTGTACCAAATAAACGTCATACATTCCCGCAACAAAAAAAAATTCTTATAACATCTACCTGTAAACGAAAAATAAAAAATGAGTAGCTCTCAGAAGATAGCGATGCATAAATATTTTTTAAACACACTAATACACTTTTCTTTTTTTTTTTTTATTAAAGTTCTTCAACATAAAAAAAACTATATAAATAGGTAATCGCCATAATCGTAGCGACCCTAAAGAGTCAAAGCAAACTATCAACGGATACTGCCAGACGTGAGCCCTGTTTAAAAATAACAATAAAAAAACACTAATAGGATTGCAGAATTTTCTTCACCACCTGGCCTCCCAAAAAATTATTTAAAAGCGATCAAAAAGCCTTGTCCCCCCAAAAATGATACTAATAAAAACGTCAACTCATTCTAGCAAAAAACAAGTCCCTACATAGCTCCAACACAGAAAAATTTAAGAGTTATGGCTCTCCAGACTATGGCGATGCAAAAACTATTTTCCTTGGTTGAATAAAATGTTTTTTAATTGTTATAAAAGCAGTAAAAAATAAAAAATATATACAAATTGGGTATCGTTGTAATTGTATTGACCTGCTGAGTAAAGCTAGCATGTCATTTATACCGTACAGTGACCGCTATAAAAAATAAAAATAAAAAACACTACCAAGAATTGCTGTATTTTGTTCACGAACATCTCAGAAAAACCTTAATAAAAAAACATAGCATCATATGCACCCCATAATGGTACCATAAAAACTTCAACTCAATCCGCAAAAAACAAGCCCATACCAGCTCTGCACACAGCAAAATAAAAAGTTATGGCTGTCCAGCATAGGAACAACATAAAAAAACGCAATTTTTTTATATGACGTATTTCTACTGTGTAAAAGTAAAAAAACAGAAAAAACTATATAAAATCTATATAATTAGTAAATGTAGTACCGACCCCATAGTAAATTTACACATCATTTACCTGCACGGGCGAATTGCTGTAAAATTGAAACTCAAAAACAATGACCGAACTGCGTGTATTTCCTCCCCATTTTCATTGCCCAATCTAAAAAAAACTATGGAACACCTGTGCATCCAAAATGCACAGTACACGTCCTAGATGAGAACACCTGATGGTGTTGAATCCAAAATGGGGCGACTTCTGGAAGTTTTTCGCTTGTTCTGCTACTTTGGGGGCTTTGCAAATGCGACATGGCCCCCCCACAAGTCTGCTGTTCCAAAAGCCAAATAGCGCTCCCTCCCTTTATACCCTGCATGGGCCCCCCGCAGTTTTAAAAACCCCTTTTGGGGGTTTTTCCGAACTTGGAAGAAAAGGTAAAAAAATTTTTTGGGGGTTTTTTTTTGATTCCCCGTAATATGAAACTTTTAAGTAAAATTGCGGTTTTTTGAAAAAAAAAATTTTTTTTTTAATTTTCACAGCCTTTGCTAAAAAAAAATTGGGTTTTAATCATGTAGGGTTTTATCATGCACCCCTGGATATATTCTTAAGGGGTGTAGTTTCCCAATTTGCTCTATTTGGGGTTTTTATTAAGTTTTGCACCTTAGGGTGTCCCCCCAACCCGAAATGGGGCCTCAATAAAATGTATTTTTAAAAAAGACCCGAGAAGTGGTGCCCCCTATTTTGGGGGCTTATGGGTGAGCCAAATAATGTAGGCCACATATGGGATAACTCAAAAACGGGAGGGCCTGGGGGAATTAATATTAATTGATTTCCTAGTCAATTTACGAATTCCCGGAATAAGGATTTAAAAAAAGAAATCTGAAAAAAAAAAATGAAAATTTTTAAATTAACCCCAACTTTTCTTTAAATTTTTGTGAAAAAATCTGAAGGGTTATCAAAAATTTTCCCAAATATGTTTGGGGAAATCTTTAAAGGGGCTGTTTCAGAGGGTAATTAGGGGGTATCTAAAATGAAAGGCCCCCCCAAAGTAGTAGAAGGGGTGGTCCCCAAAAAAATTTTTATTGCAAATTTTCGAAAATGGGAAATTTTTACTAAATTTTTTAACCCCCTTTAAAGTGTAAAAAAAAAAAAAAGGACATTTTAAAAAATGGCCAACCCATAGTGGACTATGGGAGATGTACAAAATATTTTTTTGGGGAAAATTATCGTCTTGCACGCAGTAATTTTGCAACTTTAAAATCGCAAAAAATTTTTTTAAATTTTCATGAATTTTTTTTATTTTTCACAAAAAAAAAGGTTTTTTGGAAACAATTTCTTACTAACTTTGACAATGTGTCATGAGAAAAAATGAATCACTGAATAGGTAAAAGTGCAAAAAGTTATTCTCACTAAATTGACAGTCGATTAAAAATAGGGCTGTCAGGAAGGCAAAAAGCTGGGTCTTTTTGGGGTTAAAGCTTCTGTTTTCCCTGGGAGTCCCAGCAGGTTTTGGCCAAAAGAAAAGCAGGTCTCTGCAAAAGGTAATTTTAAATGGGAAATTTCTATTTGATTCCTTCGAATAGTAAGAATTTGGGAAATACCTTAAAAGGTTAAATATTGGTTAAAAACAGGGGGAAGGGGGCCCCCTGCCTATGCCTCTCCAAAGGTAAAGAGTCAGACGAAAACCCGTAAAAACCACCTTGCCGTGGGGGTTGGGTAAAGAGAGGATAAGACTGTCGAAAGGAGCCTCCAATACCTACACGGGCTAGGGGCCTTGCCCAAAAAACCCCCGTGACATTTTCAAATTCTTTTCGCTCGACGACAATATAGCGGAGACGGTGGCCCTGGGTTTACCTTGATGCATCTAAATCGCAGAACCCTTTCTTAAGGCTGCCCACTATTTAACAAAAGCCACTTGGGGGGTAGAAATTTTTTGGGAGAAGGGAACATCTATCCGCCATAAAATTTGAGAGGATTTTGGATCCACATTGATAGTGAAATAGGGCGATAAGAGGTTGGGTCTAAGGGGGCTTGCCTGTTGGTATTACCCGTTTGGGGCCTTCACTATGTATGGTGGGAATTGAGCCGTCAAAAAGAGTTATAGAGTAGTACCAAGGGGGGTGAGACTTTTGGAAGAATTTTCTTAAAGAATCGGGAATGTACCCTCAGGCCCGGGGCCTTTTTTTTAACCAAATTTTTGGGGGCGTAAGGGCCTTTTTATTTCATCGTTATGGGTGCCTCTAGGAAGGCCTTGTTTTCCCTTGGGGGAAAATTTTTGGGAAAAGGGATTTTTCTCCAGGGTCTGCCCCATCTCCCCTTCCGGTTGGGGAACGTATAACAGATGTAATCCTGAAAACTGGAATGTCTCTCCCCTATGTTTAGACCCCATTTTATCTTTGACAGCTGGTGGTGTTGTAGATCTCAGCCTCTGGCTAATTGAGCCAAATTTCCCCCGGTTGTTCCCAAAACCCTAGAGGTTTTAGCTTCGGGGGTAGATTTTCGGATTTTTTCCGTTCCCCAAACCCAATGTTCATACCTTTTTTCTATGTCCGGATCCAGATTCAAGGGGGATGGGAAGATCTAAGTCAGAAAAAAAATAAGTTTGGGGGAAATTCCTCCAGCTTGGATGCTCTATTTTTTTCCCCTAAAGTATTTGGAAATTTTCCGACCTCTTAAAACCACCTTTACTGTTTCCAAAAAATAAATGGGGCGTATCAGGTGAGCTATATTATCGGTTTTGTACTTTCCCCATTTTTTAAAGAGGTTGGAGAAGTCCTCGTTTTCGTTTTTAAGGGGGCCCCATAATTTCTCGTTCCCGGGTTTTTAAAATTTCCTGTATTGGGGGGGGGAGTTTTTAAATTTTAAATGACGTTTTCCCCGTGGGCGTTCGGGGGTTTTTGGTAGAAAAATCCCCGTGACCGGCCCGGGTGGGTGTTGAGAAAAAGTGTATTTTCGGGGGTTAGGGCCCCCAAATTTTAGGTGTACCTAAATTTTGGATTTTGAAAGGGGGTCGGGTGGTATTTCTTTTAAATATGTATGCATTTACCCCCCCTATACTTTAAAGGGGGGTGGTTTAATCTGCTAAATCTTCCCCCGCCGCCCCCTCATAAAAAGCCCTTACTGTCCCCATTAAACCCATAAAATGTTAATAGGGCTACTGGGTTTTTGTAAAAACAGCAAATTCTCAAAAATTACCCCTGAATCTCAGTTTCCTCATTTACCGTGTGTTTGAGGTTTTTTGAGTTGAAAACCCCATTTTTTTTTCCCTCCCCGGGGGACCCATATTTTGTCCCCCCATGTTTTTTTAGCAAAAAAAAATCCCCCCGGGGTCTAATGGGATCCTGGGCAGAGCAATATCTAAACGAAGTTTTTAAGTGTCTCAGGTCTTTGCCTTTTGGGTGACCTAAGCCTTTAACTTTCCCAAAATATGATAGTAATCATCAGGGAAGATATAATAGATAACCCCAAAAAGGGTTTTAGTTGGAATATTACCGTCTCAGGGGATAATCGGGGGGGAGTACAATCTAGCAAACCATGTATTTCCCCACACATCAAGGTTGAAAAACAGAAAATGACATATCAACTTTTAAAGAAAAAAAACCCCCATTGGGACAAGAGAACTGGAAACAATAGCTTCCCAAAAAAGCCCCAAGGGGGGAAGAGGAAAAAAATCCTGTCTTTCCCTGTCAAGATGCTGGGGGACTTCATTTTTTCCCAACTTGTCGGATTCGGAAACTTTTCTAAAAGCCCCCTCGCGGACCCTACAACCAAAGCAAAAAAAAAGCCAGAACATGGCATAACCACATTTTTTAGCTTCCTTTTGGGGTGACCCGGGGGAAACCAAACGGCAGTCTCACCAAAAGGGGGGGACCCCCCTTTTGTCTAATATTAAAGGTCCAAGGGCCAAAAGCCTGTCGCTTGCGTTTTTTCCTGGGCATAAATATCTTTCGGGTATTTTGAGCTCGGGGGGGGTTCTTGGTGGGGTTGGGGGGTTTAGACCGGGCCCCCGGGGGGGGAGTCGAGGTGATCAGTTTCAAAGAAAGCGCGCCGATCTCTCCATGTATCCCGAGCCTCAGCGGGGGGTTTTAAAAGTGGATGATTTTTTCCCTTTTTTTGGGAAATACGTAATAGCCGGGTCAACAAGCGAACTTTCTTGTCTTCTGTAAGTTCCGTGCATATCTTGGAAGGGGTGTGCGTTTTTGGGAACCCCCAGCTGAAAAGTCTTTTTAAAGATTAACGCCGTGACCCTGGAAAGGTATTCCGAGCGCGAAGATTGAATGCCTTAATATTTTAGTTTACAGCAAAATTTTGAAAAATTTCCATGGTTTGTCTTGGTCTTGGCGGTTTTTACAGGTGTCCCCATGTCCCTTGGGTTCTTCACTTCTCTGTTAGGACCCAGTCTATGTGCTTGTTTTTCCAGAGCGCATTGAGATTTCCCAATAGTTCGGAAGATCCGTTCACAAAAATTTGGGGAAGGAGTGGAGGGGAACCCACTCTCCGACCACTATTCTCAAATTATTGCGCCCCGGAGGGTTTCCAGGGCGTCAATTTTGTCGGCCATGTTTTTTTTCAAGAGGGGAACCCCGCCCCCCTGTATCTAAGGGCATCGCGTCCTTCTATGGTTTGAACTTAAATTCCAGCTCCTCCGACGATCAGCATGACCGTATCTCCCCCTTCACCTCCAAACGGTGTGCTACAGTGGCTCCCGGGTTCTTGCAGGGCAAGGCGATTTGTTTGCCACTTCGGCATACTTTTAAATTATTTCTGGGGAAAACTTGAGCTCCCGCCGAGCGGTTGGGCAAGTGTTTTGGGGCTGCCGATTGTATGGTAATGTTTCCCCGTCAGAAATTTAACTGGCAGAGTGTCCGGGTCACTGCTTCAGCAGATGGGATTTCCCAATTTTTTTGTTGCCTTAGTGATTTGGTTTCCCATTTCTTTTTGTACCTTCCATAAAAAACCCCAGTGAAGAGGATGGGGGTAGCACTGCAGGGTGTGCGGATGCGTAGGTTGAGCCTATAAGCAAGCTCCCCATTTTTAGGGAAGGATTGTGGATGGACGGAGGTTTTAAAAGAGAGCCCGGTTACAGCAGTGATGTCTCAGCACAAGGGTACGGCAGAGTGTGGTTTTTCGAGGGAGTTCAAACAATTTACACTCTCGGGAGTCTTCCCCTGAAGGGTTTGAAAAAGCCTACTTTGCGGGGGTGTTAAGTGCTGTTGTTGGGGTAAGGGCCCCTGCTAAATAATAATGCAAACGCCGGGGTTAATTTTTTTCTAGTAGGGGAGCAGAGGGCTGAAAGCTGAAGATTATTCCAGCTATGAGTGGCGGCCGTAGCAGACAACTCTCCAAGATGGCCGGCAGTATATACACATAAAATGGTGCCAGATGACTTAATGCCGGCGCTTCTGCAGGGCGGCGAGCGCTGCCTGTTACTCCCGGTGCAGTGTGCTGGGAGCTCTATATGGGAGTCAGCGAGCGTTTCCCGGGGTTACCCTTTGGTCCGCGCTCCGGTCCTCCTTCCTCCGTCTCTCCCGCCTAGGACCCGCTGCCTGTTCTCCTCCTTTTTCGGTCGCGCAGCTTCTGAGGCGGCCCTGCGTCCTGTTGCCCGCTGCTGTGGTGTGCGCTCAAGTCTCCGGTGACGGCCCAAGACGGCGGGAGCTGCTGGATGCCGGTAGATTTGCGGGTTTTCGGTCGCGGTGCTCCGGAGCTTCTGCAGCTGCGTCACCGCATGTCGGCGCCGGAACCGGAAGTCGGGGTAATATTGTTAACCACTGTGCTGCATGTTGCTTCCATGACCGTCTTGGTTGTGCTGTTCTCACTTTCCTTTTATGTCCTCCCCAATCACGTCCATCCTCCCCATTGTCTTTTGCACTTTTCTTTGTGTGTTGCATGTTTTTATTACTGTGTAGTGTCGCATACCTTTAAGCGTGTACAAGAGTTCTAGGTGTTTGCAGGATCCTGCTAAAGATATCTTTATACAATAAAAGACTTGTAGATTTTATTAAAAAATCAGCTGCGAGAAAGAGCGAAAAAAAAAAAGATGGAGTTGCCAAGTTTACAAAATAAACGTGTTGATGACTGAGTCTAATCTTCAAATTCAAATGTATGTTGGTGGACACATTAAGCTAATATATCAAACCCGTCGTCTTTTTATCCTATGAAAGTAAGGGTGGAAGTCCTGGATAAATTTTCAAATGGTTATAGAGAGGGATCTTAGAACATTATAAACATAAACACTTCCCTTTATCTAATATGTCTGCCAAAACATGGATTGCAATAAAACTTGAAAACAATAAAAATGTGAAAAATTAATATGGCGGACTAAGGGAGCAAGGTGGTGGTAATGGATAAGAGTAGGTTTAGGGATTCCACAATGCTAATTTTTAATGACTCAGGTTTATATAAAAAAACAAAACAAAAAAAAAACACCACTCTTGATCCCACGAACAACTATCAAAGAAATGGAGAAATCCACATAATCTCATCCTTGACTGACAGATCAAGTCTGTTTCAGCACTGGGGACTCTCTCCTACCACTCCTTAACAACCACCATCATCTGTAACCAGAGTTCTGAAGTCGCTGTCAAAACCTAAGAAATGACAAAACATGAAGATCTTTTACACTCATAGTTGCCTTTTCCAATTGTTTAGGTCCTCGATTACCTATATACTCGTATCCTTTTTACTCTCCTCTTAAGAGTTTTGCAAACCCTCCGCCTCCAGGCTTTTGTGCAGTACTTACTGCCTCATGTCTCTTATATTTGTAAAATTTACCCCTTCCCCTGAGGTGTCTCTGCCATGGTATTCTTTTTTCATGTCTGTCCACAGGTATCCTTTCCACAGCAGTTTGATTGCCTTCTTTTTCTTCCTAATATGTGTATATTATCCCTTAATGTTAAGAGACTAAGGGCGACATGTCCAAAAACTGGCGGAGGCGTAGCTTTAAGGCTCATAAAAATCAGTGTAAAGTGAGCCTGAAAGAATGATCCTCTCAAAAATCTAGCTGCTGTTTAGTAAACTTAAATTTTAGGTGCCATTTTAGGCGCATTACGTAAATCGTAGCGCATTGCATATCATTACTAGTGAATGTAATGTGCCTATCGCGGCGCATTGTGTAACAGAGGCGCATAAGGTATAATTACCAGTGTATGTAATGCGCTTAAAAAGGCACATTGCATTGTGGAGGCCTACAGTGTATTATTGTTACTATATGTAATGCGCCTTTTTAGGCGCATTACAATGTTTCGTGCATGGCCTATAATGCACCTAGTTTTGGTATATAACCATTCATTTACATCGAGAATATGGAAGGAGTAGTTTTGGCGCAAAATAGATCAAATAACGGCGCTTGTATATTCGGACAGGTCGCCCTGAATAGCGCTTTCAAAAGATCTAAACTCCCATTTTTTCCGATACCTGGGTATAAATATTTCTTTGAATTTATAGGAATTTGGCCGGTTGAATCTGGATCCATTGCTTGTTAAATTTAAAAATAAAATTGGGTGTCTGGCGTAAATTACCATTATCGATAGCGGTAAGATCAAATCTGGTTAAAACTATTTGGATGCCCCAGTTGTTGTACCGCCTACTTAACGCACCAATAGAGCCCTTATTTGGGGCAGAACACATGCCCAGATAGAGCTAAAAACTCTGCAATTGGCAAAGGATGAGGGGGTGGGGGCGTTGGCAATTCCTAATCCAGCAGTTTACTTCTTGGCAGCACAACCACAATATATGAGAGATTGGGACGGGGAGAACGATAAGGATTTAAAACTTGAAACTGTTATGCCACTAATTTGATTCTTCCAATCTTTACGGGAAATTGGAGGCAAACAACACTTTTAGTGTACTCCAAAAAGTTTCAAACTTTATATTTGATGCATAAACTGTGGTGGAAATTACAGGTGAATTTTGGGCTTCAGGGCTGCACATCCTATACCAGCGGTTCTCAACCTGGAGGGTCGAACGACCAAAGCACAGGGGTCGCCGGCCGGCCGGAGAGAGCTGCGGGGGGCGCCGTCAGGACAGAGAGCTGGGTGCTGCGGACTTGCAGAGGAGCGCTGTGGGCGCCGCACTATGCAAGCAGCTGCAGGGAGGAGGCACAGTGGTGGCGGCGTTTGAATTACTGAGGGGAGGGGGAGCAGTGGGCACCATTTCTCTTAGCATTGGTGGCTGTGAGCCGCTCCTGTGAGCGGCGCTGCGGTGAGCACGGACTTACGTCCCGCCGTCCTTGTGGGCGGTGCATGCATCATGTGCTCACACTATGTATCCAAGCATCAGGAACAGCCCTGCCGTACTCAGTGCAGGGAGAACGCTGACACTGCACAGCAGGGCTGTTCCTGACTGCAAGGTAATTTAGTGTTAAACACACACACATCCATTGCATCATGTAATGTCTGTATGTGGTACAAGTAATATGTTATTAACCTGTTACTTGTACCACACACAGCCATCACATGATACACACAGGGGGGCTGTGAGTGGCACATGAGGGGTCACATATGTAACCCCTCATGTGCCATCACAGCCCCCCCCCCTCCCCACCCCGGACAAGGTTACATTATGTAACGGCTCTGCGTGGTACCTTTATATGTATGTGACATGTAGAGGTACCGCTCAGAGGCGTCACATATATGTAACCCCCCATGTACCACTCACAGGCCCCTGTATAAGGTTACATCTATGTAACGGCTCTGAGCCGTACCTTTATATGTATGTGACATGTAGAGGTACCGCTTAGAGGTGTCACATATATGTAACCCCCCATGTACCACTCACAGGCCCCTGTATAAGGTTACATCTATGTAACGGCTCTGAGTGTTACCTTTATATGTATGTGACATGTAGAGGTACCGCTCAGAGGTGTCACACATATGTAACCCCTCATGTAGCAAAATTACAGTTTTGAAGTAGCCATCAAAATTATTTTTTGGTTTGGGGTCACCGCAACATGAGGAACCATATTGCGGGGTCACGGCATTAGAAAGGTTGAGAACCACTGTCCTATACCGAGATTTGGAATACCCCCTGGTTGTCCGAACTTTTTGTGCTCCAGGGATTTCAGTCATGGGCATCTAGGGGCCTTCCATATGTCTCAACTGCTTACAGATCAGGGGGTTTGATTTACCCCATATGCAGCTATACAAATACTTACAGCTTAGGCTTATAACGTAGAAAAAAAATCAGACAATTCAATATAATGCCAAGTTTATTCCAATAGATAGGGTCAAGAACATCAAAACAAACTTATTGGCAAACTTTTTTTCTAGAAACCCAATAGATTTACGTAGTAGGTGGGAAGGAGATATTGGCCCTAAAGAGCCCAATATTTTGGAGGAGATACTGAGGACTATACCATTGATTTCAGTGAGTGAACAGCATCGAATCTCTCAATTATTCTTAGTACATCGAGTTTATAGAACTCCCTTATTTCTGCATAAAATTGGAATTAGGGCCTCCCCTCTGTGTAATAGGTGTCATGTGCACCCGGCCTCTCTGATGCATATGTTCTGGTATTGCCCTAAACTAGAGCGATATTGGATTTTTTTTGTACAATTGATCCAGCGAATGTTTCAAATTACCGTGGAGATGAATCCGTTGGTTTGTATTTTGGGATACGTAAGAGACTTAACTGTTCCAGAGGCTGAGAAAATAACTATATCTAGGCTTTTATTTATGGCAAGTAAGTTAATAGGCGGGG
>JAODAL010052087.1:0-26221 GCA_025379985.1 Phyllomedusa bahiana
GAGAAAGCAGATACTTTGTCTGGATTTCAATTCAGAAAATTCTTTTTTTTTTCACATTACAAAAAATTAAACATTTGTGTTGAGGACTTTACGATCTCTGTGGTCACGATGTGGTACTTCTGGGTTCAGTGGTTGTAGGTGGCAGGGACATGTATCATGGATAGCTTCAGTGATATTTGAGTTGTAGCAGCATCCTTTCCTGAGACATGCGTCTCTTTTCCAATGCGGTACCAGCACTCAATCCTTCTCATCGGTGGCACGCTGCACTGGTCATCAACTAGAACTAATAATGCATTTCATTTATGTACAGAAAATCTAACAAAACAAATTGAATTAGTCGGCATTTCTGGATATTGTTGTATATTTTAAAAGTGTCATTACTTGAAAAACGGAAATCACACCGTAAAATATAGAATGACCTCTCCAGAGTAAAAGATCCAAGTAAGGAAAAAACATAAATCAGCTGCAGATAGAAATCATGGAGTACCTAAATTTTTTCCAATATCTGCATGTGCCTACCCACTAAAAGCTACCCGCCATGACTGCTCCAATCAGCCACCTGCTATCTATATCTTTGATCCTCATCTATTAGTTTTATCTCTCTGTGCACTACAGCTAGATGCCACATCTAAAGGGCTTGTCTATCTGTTCACTGCCAGCTAATATGCCACCTACCATCACACAGGGCCCCATCAAAGCCACTAGGCTAAACGTGCAACATCGGGCATGAGTTCCCAACATGACAAGACATTGAAGAGGCTGCACTGACTTGCAACATCCCTGCTATTGACAGATTAAGATACAGTGCTGCTTTAAAGGTTATGAATAGTGATGAGCGATTATGTTGACTATCGTCATCGGGTCGATGGTCGATATCGGCAATTATCAATAAGATATCCGATAGTCGATAATAGATTATCACCGATGACCATTAAAGTCTATGGGAGAGCACACATCACCTTCATTATTACACCCAAACAAGGCTGGAGAAGCTGGAATTAACATTCCAACAGTCAAATGGATACGGGCTACATCCTAGGCACACACTTTAGGTTATAAAAGCCACAGAAAAAAAAACTACAGGACATTCACTATCCCTGTCTTGGTACCCACCTGCTGGACCCATTAAAACCATGCTTCACCACAATTAAAAAGTGCAGAAGGCATATGATTTGAACCATCATGTTACTTGAACTGGACATTGAATATCCCTGTCCTGGAACGCAGCTGAGCTTCCCAAACCTGCAGGACCCCAGATTAAAAAATGTGCGGAACAAGGAGTCTTTTCAACCACCATTTTAGTGTGAACTGGATTAACTATACTGTCCAGGGCTACCAGCATGAGCCCCAAAGTGCATGAACCCCAGGATTTAAAAAATGCCGGAAAGGAGTCTTTTCAACACCATTTTAGTTGAATGGGACATTGATTGACCTGTCCTGGTACAAGCAGTTATGACCATTAAACCTGTCTGACCTCAAATAAAAAGTGCAGGAAAGGAGTCTTTGAACCACCACTTTTAGTTGGAAATGGACTTTACTCTATCAGTCCTGTACCGCAGTTTGACCATTAAACCTCTTGACCCACAGGATTAAAAAGTGCCGGCGAATGAGTCATTCAAAATCATTTTAAATTGAACTGGACATTGACTATACTGTTTCTGTACACAATATGACATTAAAACCTGATCTGACCACAGATTAAAAGTGCCGGAAAAAGGGAGTCTTTGAACCACCATTTTAGTTGAACTGGACATTGACTATACTGTCCTGGGTCACAGCATGAGCCCCAAACTGCATGAGCCCCAGATTAAAAAGTGGCAAATAGGAGTCTTTCTAACCAACCTTTTTAGTTTCACGGGACATAGACTTTACCTGTCCTGGGCAAGCATGTGCCCCAAAACCTGCATGAGCCCCACATTTAAAAGACTATAACTGTCTGTACCGCAGAGAGGACCATTAAACCTGTCTGGACCACAGATTAAAAGGCTGGAAAAGGAGTCTTTCATCCACACATTTTAGTTTCACTGGACCTTGCTATATTGTCCTGTACGCAGAATGACACGTTGAACCTGTTTGATACACAGATCACAAAGTGACACTATGATATTTTGTACAGTGATGTCTTTAGTATATTTTTTGGTAATGACATTTGTTTACAGATATTTTTTAGGGAAGGTTTTATTTATTGTTTTTACTTGAGTTATCATTTTGCTTTATTTTCACGTGTCGATAACAATACCAACATACACCCTTCCCTGCAGTTTTTAAAGTATTTTTTACACGTGTAGATGTGTTATTCGTCCACACACCCCTAAGTAATATAAAATGTTCATAATCATCCCCAAAACACTTTTAGTTGAGAAGACATTTTTTTTTTTGCCCTCTGGCTTTGAGAGTGATTCAGCAATCAATTCAATGTTTCATTTTTCCTCAAATCCTTCTTCAGTGATTGTGGTGACAGACTCCCCTGGAGATCAAATTGATGTGACCCCATAGGGATCCAGCACCTAGAAAATTTTACGCCTCAAATTGTGCAATTTGTGGCCAGCCAGGGTGCCCTTTCTTGACTCTACTTACCACCTCTCAGGAAATACCTTTTCAAAATCTGAGGTGCCTCTATCAACAAGCTTGGATGACAAAAGTGAAAAAAACACCTGTCTGAAATGGTATACCAGATATTAAAAGGTATTTGTGCACATATAGTACACTGTGGTGACTACAAAGTTGCTGGATTCAAATATAACTGCAGGTGGCTCTATAAACAAAGCTGGGCCTGCGCCAAAGGAAAAAAATAGTATCTGAATGGTATACGGATAATAAAAGGTATTTTTTGGCACCTATCAATTCACCTGTGGTGACTACAAATTTGCTGGATTCAAATTTACCTGCAAGGTGGCTATTCAACAAAGCTGGACTGGGCCAAATTTAAAAGAATCACATATCTAGACTATGTATTACTGATTATATAGGTGGGAGTTTTGCACCCCCCCACCCCCCCACCACCCCCACCCTAACAAATAGACCGAGTTACTAGAAAAGATCTGTATCCGAATATAAGGCAATGCAATGTCTAAACAAAGTTTTGGTGTTACCATTATCCAGTATCCTTTATAGGCTTGTCTGTGTTCGGCACAGGGCCCCCCCCCTGCTACTCCCCCGTGACTTACTGGGTAGATGCTCTTTTAAAATTCTCTTGCCTAAACTTCCTAAAATCTGCAAATTTCTGATCTAACTAAGGTTCTAAGGATCACAGCTAAAGTAGAGCTGTCTCTGTGAAAAAATAGATAATTTCGCTGAGCTGCTTGCTAGCTGTCACTGGACAGAGGCAGAACGCACGTCTATGCTATAAAGACGCGGAACACAATGATCCATGAACAGGATGGCTGTTCTATGTAAAACGAGTATGTGATTTTTCAGCAATCGCAACCATACAATTCAGTCATGACGTTGCAACACACATCTCCCCTGCTTATTGTAAGCTGTATTTGCTGGCGCAAAATGACAGGAAGCGGCGAAAATGTCGCGATATTAATAGTTATGCAAGATTTTAACCTAAATTATCCCGTGATCTAAAAAATCCGATCAACGTAAATACCGTGCCGATTTCAACTTTGTCGATAATAATCGCTCAACACTAGTTATGAACCCCCCAGAATTTTCTATATTTCTGCATAAAGAAAAGCAAAGCAAACAAAATTTGTCAAAAATATTCGAATTTCTCTTTAATTTATTCAGGTAAATGATCCGATATCACATATCTGTGAGTGCTAATAGTAAGTGAACCTTTTTCTTTCAGTAGCTGGTATAACATTCCTTGTGCAGCAATAACTCCTTTAAATATTTCTTGTAATTGTTTAGTCCCACGCATCGACTTGGAGGAATTTTAGCCCGGTTTTCTGTATCTACTCTTAGGATTTGTGTAAAAATCTGATGTAAGTTGAGGTCAATTTTATGCATAAATATAGAAAATATTAAAATGTTCACAAATTTTATGAGAAATATAGAAAAATATAAAATGTTCACAAATGTTATGTAGAAATGTAGAAAATTATAAAATGTTCACAAATTTTATGCAGAAATATAGAAAATTATAAAATGTTCACAAACTTTCAAGCACCACTGTATGGGTGCGTTTACACAGCAAAGACCAAAAACCGTTCGGGAAATGCTGACTGGTTTTGTCTTTTTTTTGGCTCGCAGGGGGACGGGTATGTTCGCAGTTTGAATCAGCCTGCGTGCTTAAAAAGAACAAAACCGGTCGGCATTTCCCGAACAGGTTATTTGGTCTTTGATGTGTAAAAGCACCAATACAGTGGTGCTTGATAGTTTGTGAAAACAAAACATTTTATAATTTTCTATATTTTTGCATAAAATTTAAGTGACATTTTATAATTCTTCTATTTTTTGCATAGATTTGTGAACATTTTATATTTTTCGATATTCTGCATATAAATTTGTGAATTACATTTTATATTTTTTATATATTTTTGCATTAAATTGACCTCAACTTACATAAGATTTTTACTAATTCTGAAAGAGTAGATACAGAAAACCGGGCTAAAAATCCTCCAAGTCGATGCGTGGGACTAAACAATTACCAGAAATATTTAAAGGAGTTATTGCTGCACAAGGAATTATTGCTGCCCAAGATACTGAAAGCAAAGGGTTCACATACTTTTAGCACTCACAGGTATATGATATCTGATCATTTTCCTCAATAAATTAAAGAGAAATTCGAATATTTTTGACAAATTTTGTTTGCTTTGCTTTTCTTTATGCAGAAATATAGAAAATTCTGGGGGGTTCATAACTGTTGTGAGCGATTTTATCGACAAAGTTGAACATCGGCACGGGTATTTTCGTTGATCGGATTTTTTAGATCACGGGATTAATTTAGGTTTAAAATCTTTGTGCATAATCTATTAATATCGCGCCATTTTAGCAGCTTCCTGTCATTTTGGCGGCAGCAAATCAGCTTACAGAATGAGCTGGGTGAGTTGTGTTGTGCACCGTCATGTCTGGGATGTGTATGGTTGCGATTGGATGGAAAATCACCATGTCCTCGTTTTACATAGAACACGCCCTTCCTGTTCGAGTGATCTTTGTGTTTTCTCAGCGTTCTAATAGCGTAGACGAGCGCGTCTGCCCTCTGTCCAGACAGCTCAGCAAGCAGCTCAGCGAAATTATTCTTATTTTTTCACAGGGACAGCTCTATTTTAGCAAGCTGGTGTGTCCTTAGACTTAGTTAGATCAGAAATTTGCTGGATTTTAGTGTCAGTTAGGCAGAGAATTTTAAAGGTAGCATCTACAGCTGTAAAGTCACGGCGGGTGTAGCAGGGGGGGGGGCCCTGTGGGCGAACACAGACAAGCTCTATAAAGGATACTGGATATTGTACAGCCAAAACTTTGTTTAGACTATTGCTTTGCACTTATATTAGGATACAGGGGGGGGACAACATCTTTTCTAGTAACTGCAGGTCTATTTGTTAGGTGCAAAACTCCTCCTTTATTTCAGTTACCATTTCAGATAGGTGTTCTTTTTTCAATTTTGCCCAGTCCTGCTTTGTTGATATAGCCACCTTGCGGTTTAAATTTTGATTCCAGCAATTTTGTAGTTCACCCAGGTGAATTGATAGGTGCCAATAATACCTTTTATTATCCCGTATACATTTCGATACGTGTTTTTTTCACTTTGGCGGCGAGGCCAGCTTTGTTTATAGAGCAACCTTTGCAGTTAAATTTGGAATCAGCAACTTTGTAGTCACCCACAGGATGTACTGATAGGTGCCGAAAAATACCTTTTATAATTGTATAATTTCAGGACAGGTGTTGTTTTTCACTTTTGGTCAGTCAAGCTTTGTTGTTAGGAGGCACCTAGATTTGAAAAAGGTGATTTCAGAGAGGTTAAGTAGTGTCAAAAGGGCTCCAGGGTCTGGGACACAAATTGCACATAATTTGAGGATTAAATTTTCTGGGCTGGAGTCCCTAAGGGGTCACATCATTTGATCCCAGGGGAGTCTGTCCCTAATCACTGATGAAGATTGGAGGAAAAATGAAAACCATGATTTGTTTTTTTAATGGGCGAATCACTCTCAGACGCCAGGAGGGCTAATGTCTACTCCAACTAGAAGTGTTATGGGGGATTGATATAGGACATTTTTCTATTACTTATGGGGTGTGTGGACGAATTAACACATCTACACGTGTAAAACCCCCCCCCCCCACCCCCCCCCCCCCCCCCCCCCCCCCCCCCCCCCCCCCCCCATACCTTTAACAACTGCAGGGGTGGGGTGTATGTTGTATTTCATCACACTGAAAAAAAAAAGCAAATGATAATAATGGTAAACAATAAATAAAAACTTCCCTCTTATAAAGTTCTGTAACCAAATGTCAGTTACCAAAAAAAATATACTAAATGGTCAGTCACTGTACAAAATAGCTTATAAGTGGCACTTTGTGATCTGTGGGGTCAAACAGGTTCACGGGTCTTCTGCGGTACAGGGACAGATATAGTCAATGTCCAGTGAAACTTAAATGATGGTTGAAAGACTCCTTTTCCCAGCACTTTTTAATCTGTGGGTCAGACAGGTTTAATGGTCATTCTGCGGTACAGGACAGGTATAGTCTTTTTAAATGTGGGGCTCATGCAGGTTTGGGGCTCATGTGATGGCCCAAGGGTCAGTGTATAGTCTATGCCAGTGAAACTTAAAATGGTGGTTGAAAGACTCCTTTTGCGGCACTTTTTAAATCTGGGGCCAGCAGGTGTGGGCTCATGCTGTGACCACAGGACAGTATAGTCAATGTCCTGTTCAACTAAAATGGTGGTTCAAAGACTCTTTTTCCGGCACTGTTATCTGTGGGTCAGACAGGTTTAATGGTCATATTGTGGTACAGACAGGTATAGTCATGTCCAGTTCAATTTAAAAATGTTTGGAGTGAAAGACTCCTATTTCCCGGCACATTTTAATCTGTGGGTCAGAGAGTTTAATGGTCTTACTGGCGGTACAGGGGGGGGGGGGGTCGGAAAAAACTTTTGATATGTTAATGTCCTGTTCTACTAAAAGTGGTGGATCAAAAAAGACACCTTTTCCTGGCGCTCTTTAATTTGAGGGTCAGACAGGTTTAGGGCATACTGCGGTACAGGGGACAGGTTGAGTAATGTCCAGTTCAAACTAAATTGGTGGTTGAAAGACTCCTTTTTTCCGGATTTTTTTAAATCTGGGGGTCATGCGCTTTGGGGCTCTTGCTGTAGCCTGGACAGGTATTGTTAATGTCCTGTCTCAACTAAATGTGCGTGAAAGACTCCTTTTTCGGGCACTTTTTAATATGGGTCATTGCAGGTTTGGAAAGCTCATGCTGCTGTTCCAGTAGGACAGGGATATTCAATGTCCAGTTCAAGTAACATGGATGGTTCAAATCATATGCCTTCTGGCACTTTTTAATTTGTGGGTGATGCGGGTTAAGGGTAGGCTGTGGTACAAGACAGGGATAGTGAATGGTCTGTGAGTTTTTTTCTGGTGTCGTTTAAAACCTAAGTGTGTTGCTAGGATGTAGGCACGTATCCATTTGACTGGTGTGGGAGTAATTACAGCTTATCCCAGCCTTGTTTGGTGTTTAATAATGAAGGTGTTGTTGCTCTCCAATAGACTTTAATGAGTCATCGGTTGATAATATATTATCGACTATCGGTTATCTTATGATAATTGCCGATACGGACCATCGAAACGATGAAGTTAGTCAACGTAATCGCTCATCACTATTCATAACCTTTAAAGCAGCACTGTACCTTAATCTGTCAATAGCAGGGATGTTGCAAGTCAGTGCAGCCTCTTCAATGTCTTGTCATGTTGGGAACTCATGCCCAATGTTGCACGTTTAGCCTAGTGGCTTTGATGGGGCCCTGTGTGATGGTACGTGGTTTAGTAGCAGTGAACAGATAGACAATGTGGCATCTAGCTGTAGTGCACATAGAGATAAAACTAATAGATGAGGATCAAATATATAGATAGCAGGTGGCTGATTGGAGCAGTCATGGCGGGTAGCTTTCAGTGGGCAGGCACATGCAGATATAAGGAAAAATTAGGGTACTCTATGATTTCTATCTGCGGCTGATTTATGTCTTTTTTTTATTTGGATCTTTTTCTCTGGAGGGGTCATTCTATATTTTACGGTGTGACTTCCGTTTTCCAAGTAATGACACTTTTAAAATATACAACATATCCAGAAATGCCGACTAATTCAATTTGTTTTGTGTAGAGTTTCTGAGTAATAAATGAAATGCATTTATTGTCTAGGTGATGACAGTGCAGAGTGTGCCACCGGATGAGGGACTTGAGTGCGGGTATCCGGGCAATTGAAGTAGGACGCTGCATGTCTCAGGAAACAGGATGCTGTACGACTCCAAATATCACTGAAGCTATCAGTGTTACATGTCCCTGTACACATACAAACACCTGAGACCCAAGAGTACCACATTGTACCAACAGAGATCGGTAATCTCACACAAATGTTTATTTTTTTAAAGTGAAAAAAAAGAATTTCTTGAATTGAAATCCAGACAAAGTATCTGCTATTTCTTGGGAGTTTTGGTACCATGTGTCTCCTCGTTTCCAGTTATTATAGTATGAGACAGAGTATAAGAATTAGAGCCTTCAAAGTTTAGCTTCAAGCGGCATGGGCCAAACAACAGAATCTACGAGTCTGCTCAAATATGAATGAACGTTTACATGTCAGTTGCTGCCTCCACAGCGTCTTGTCATGTGGCATGGAAGACCAAGGTTCATGATGTCTCTAAGGTGGGAACTCAATCCCAATGATGCACATTTTACTATGGAAGGCCTTAGTGTTGATGGTAGATGAATTAGTAGTAAAGGCATTAGCATGTACTGTGGCATGTAACTGTGTGCTCGGAGGGAGATGATCGAGTAGAATGTAGCACATAGATATTGTTGGTAGACAGATGAATGTCAGGGGACAGTCAGAGGAGACCAGTACCGGGGAGGGGGGGGGGGAATATATCAATAGTGACATATTTGAAGGCGAGGTAGATTTCTATCAGGTGGGGGCGGTGGATTTTTATGGATTATGGCCAGTTTACCACCAGGTGGAACTGTGGTCTACTCTGCAATTTCTCTGGATCTGTTATATACCAGTTCTCATGGCATGTGATAAAGCTGGCCCATTGGGGGCGCCATCAGGGTAGTACTGACAGCATTCTTGTCAGGGGTCCTGATCAGTAAGGGGTCTGTTGGTATAGTGCAAAGAAGGAACTAATAATGGACAAGGAGCCCTGATGCTTCAGTTGTATGGGGTCCTGAAATTACTGATGGCAGCCCTGTGGCCCATTACATATACAGTATAGCAGAGCTGAATGTGCTCACTGTTGGCATGCTGTGCCGTGGTAAGGTACTTACAAAACTCACTTGTTCTACCTGGGAAACTGCTCATGACACATTGTGAGACCATAAGGGGCCTTCCAGATAGTTTCCTCTGTCTTCAGGTCACTAAATGTCTTATGTGGATGTAGGATGGGTGCATTTTTTTCTTCTGCCTCTGACAATAGTTTTTCCCGTTAGTATCACTGATAGGTATGACTTTCTTTCCTTCTTACACAGAAATGGTGGACGAACCTCTGACCACAAAACTCCCAATGAAAACCACTGAACCTGAAACAAGAGGTATTGGGACTGCAAGTATACATCTGTGACGCCAGAGGACGGTAAGTCTTTGGAAGGTGGATGGCATTGGACATAAGCCTAAAATTAGACCTAAATAACCCTAAAAATGTTTTTATGTCAGATATTTGGCCACATTTAGTGGCATTAAGTATGCCAACTAAATTATGGTGTTTGTTTAGACTAGACCGTTCTAATCTGATCCAGTTTTTTGTAGTACTATACATGTGTCGCATTGTATGAGGGGTATGAGTAGGAGTTTACAATATCTAAGGTACCGGGACAGTATTGATAATCTGCCCAAGCTGTATTGAGGACAGAACTTGTTTGAGAGTTCAACAATTGCTGGTTAGAGGGTTGATATGGGTTATCGCAATAAAGATATGTCTCGAATGTTTGGTTGGAATACTCACAAGTTTTACTTTTGATACTGTAGCCAGGGAGCTCCTTTTTAGATTTTGTGCATACACTTTGTGAAAAATGGAACTGTCTCTTATTTACTTCCGAGGCTTCATCAATTTTCTTTTGTAGGCCAAACACAACTTTTAGTAACGGAAAGGAAATCCCGAGTTTTTATTACAGGTAGTAGACAACAGGCAGATGGAGACCAGTATTTATGGCAAGATAGATAGCAGTGATGAAACCGAATGTACCATGGTTTACCTGTGTGGGACGCTTGTAAAATAAAGAACTACATTGGGGAAAGTAAGTATTAGAATACACTGGTGAATTTGCAAGTTTTCCAACCTACAAAGAATGGAGGGGTCTGTATTTTTTATCGTATGTACATTTCAACTCTGAGAGACAGAATGTACAAAAAAATCCAGTTGTATGATTTTTAAATAATTAATGTGCATTTTATCGCATGGAATAAGTATTTGATCAATGACCAACCAGCAAGAATTCTGGCTTCACAGACCTGTTAGTTTTTCTTTAAGAAGCCCTCCTAGTCTGCACTCTTTGCCTGTATGAATTGCACCTTTTTGAAATCATTACTTGTATAAAAGACACCTGTCCACACTCAATCAATCACACCCCAACTTCTCCACCATGGCCAAGGCCACAGAGATTTTTCAAGGACCAACGCCGACAAATTGCTAGACCTGCACACAGGCTGGGTCTGGGCTACTTGCTGGGCAGAAGCTTGTTCAGGACGGCTAACATATGTTGGTTGCAATTATTAGAGAATGGAAGAAAACACAGATGACTGTCGATCTTTCTCGGTCTGGTGCTCCAGCAAAAGAATCTCAGCTCGTTGAGGTAAGCATGATTCTGAGAAAAGGTCATGAATCAGACCAGAACTAACAGGAGGACCTATTCAATGACTGTATAGAGCTGGCACCACAGTTCTCACAGGATTTTTGTTATTATTAGTAACACACTACACCCATCATGGATTATCCTGGCAGGGACACGAAACATGTCCCTGCTACAAAGCAAAAGACTATGGACAACCCAAGACTGAGTGGACCAGGGGAGAAAAATGACTAGCTGCCACAAAGTTGCAGATACACTTGGTGGGTCATGCTGTAACCCTCTACTTATGGTCTCTCAAAAGGGATGTAGTGCATTACTGGACATGCAAATTTGGTAATTTCTCACGTCCAGGCCTGTTTTGAAGCATCCAGGCCCATTTGATGTTCACCAATTCCATCTGGATGAGCCAGTGAGGCATGGGAGAAGTGTCATGTGGTCAGATGAAGAGCAAACAGAACTTTTTGTAGCAATTTCCACTCACTGTGTTGGAGGAAGTAGAAGGATGAGTACAACACAGAACACTGTCCAATGTGACAGAATGGGGGTCAAAACATCAAACTTTGAGGGTGCTTTTCTGCAAAGGGGACAGGAGGGCTGTACTGTATTGAAGGAAGGATGGATGGGGCCATGAATCGCGAGTTTTTGACCAACAATCTCCTTGCCTCGGTAAGAGCATTGAAGATTGGTCGTGGCTGGGTCTTCCATCAAGGACAATGATAAGTTATACACAGCCAGGGCAACTAAGGAGCGGCTTCCGTAAGAAGCCTTTCAGGTATGGAGTGGCTTAGTCAGTCTCCAGACCTGAACCCAATGGAAAATCTTTGGAGGAGCTGAAACTCAATGTAGCCCAGCAACAGCCCCGAAACCTAAAATATCTGGAGATGGTCTGTATGGAGGAGTGGGCCAAAATCCCTGCTACAGAGTGTACAAACTTGGCCAAGACCTACAGGAAACGTCTGACCTCTGTAATTGCAAACCAAGGTTTCTGTACCAAATATTAAGTTCTGCTTTTCTATTGTATCAAATACTTATTTCATGCAATAAAACTCAAATTATTTTTAGATTCTGTCTCTCTTATGATAAAAATTACAGACCTCTCCATTCTTTGTAGGTGGGAAAACTTGCAAAATCGACAATGTATCAAATGCTTATTTTCCCCACTGTATATACAGTAATTCAAACTGATGAAATTGTTCTTTTGTTATATTTTTCTGTATATAAATAAAACTTATTATTTCTAGCTGATGACAAGTGCAGACGTTGCCACGGTATGAGAGGATAGAGTGCGGGTATCCGGCTTAGAAGAGGACACATGTCTCAGGAAAGGATGCTGCTATGACTCATATATTCTGAAGCTATCCTGTGCTACAATGGCCCTGCCACCTACAAGCACAGAACAGAGACCAAAGTACCACATCCGTAAAGTACAACATCTGTACCGCTGAGATTGGTTATCCTTGCACCAATGTTGGTTTCATCTATTCTGAATTGGTATGAATTTCATGATGTACAATTTCAGAGAAGAAATATTAGTTCCTGCTTTTATTTGACGCTTTGGTTCCTCTGGTCTTCAACGATGTAGTATCAGGACTGATGGAATTGTTATTTTGTTAGTGTAGTCTCTGTATTATTAATGAAATGTATTATTTTATAGCTGATGTATAATATGCAGCGTGCCACGGGTGAGAGGTAGAGTGCGGGTTTCCGGGCATAAAGGGACGCATGCCTCATGAGAGGATGCTGCTAGACTCATATATGATCTAATGGTGATTTCCTGTGTTTATTGTCCCTGCATATTACTTCATAAGATCCTGAGGTCCACAATACCACATCTGTACACCAGGTAAATCCTTTCCACAAATGTTATGAAATTCAGTTATAAACAGATGAATTTCAGACAAAATATTATGGCACATGTATGATAAACCTGTCTAGGGCTAATTACTTTTGTTGTTGCCCACAGCAAACTAATCAGTGCTCCCTTTCATTTGATAGAGTGCTCTGGAATATAATGAAAGGGGCGCTTGCTGATTGGTTGGTATGGCTCAAGATAAAGTCTTAACACCCAGGACAGTTTTCATTACATGTCCCCAATTTCAATTTTTCTATGATGTTCTGGTTTCATTAAACCCCTAACTTTCATCTGTGCTGTGAAGGTGGATGTAGGAAAAATCATTTCTATAGTAAACATTTCAGTCACAGTTTAAGTTTCCTTATTATATTTAGGAGCTTTGGTTCCATAAATCCTCCAAGTTTCCAGCTAAAATATGAGGGACAGAGTATTAGAAACAGAGACCTTCAAATAAGGCTTCAAGATCAGGATCCAAAGCACAGATATGGGTTTGTCCCCACAGGCACCAGGTCTTCAATTGGATTTACAGATGGTTTTTTCGATTGAAACCATCTGTAACCGGCGGTTACTTCTTACATTGACTATAATGGAAAATTCATGCAGCGTGGTCCCAACTGCAAATAGATTATCTACGGACTTTTTTTTACACCACTCGAGTTTCGAAAACTTATTACATGTCATTCTTCACGCTGGTTTTTTGGGCTGAACTGAAAATTGTGGGTGCGAAGGTGGAGGTGCGACATCGCAAACCTGCGGAGACAAACGCCGTCCCAGTGTGTGCCAAGAAAAGACCAAATACTGGTCGACGTTTCCTGACTGGTATTTGGTCTTTGCTGTATAAATGCACACATACAGTGATGTTTGAAAGTTTGTTAACATTTTATAATTTTCTATAGTTCTGCATAAAATTGACCTAAAATTACATCAGATTTTTACACAAATCCTAAAAGTATATACAGAAAACCAAATCAAACAAATGAATCAGAAAATATTAGGCCATGTCTACACAGCACTGGTTTTTGGTTGGATTTTCAAGCGGATTCAGTATTTAGAATGCATAAAATCTGACTGTAAACCAGCGCCCATAGACCTCAATAGAAAATCCAATCTATAGTCTACTACACAGCTCAGATTTTCTATAATTGGATTTCTAAACCACCGGTTTATAGAATAAGTTTGATGATCCGCTGTTTTACGGCGCATTCTAGGGCAGGTCAATTATAACCTTCTTTCATCTGAATGAATTGGATGAGGTATATAATACGAACTGATGGTGGTGCTCGAGCAGTAGGTATGCAGACCGAAATAATAATGTTTTTAGCTGAAGCTGACAAAATAGGAACCGAAAAACTTCCCAAATAAATTATGTCAGTTTTAATGTCAGCAAGTAACAGTCATTAAAAGACATAAAATATAAAGCATAAAAGAAATAAGAACAAAGGACCTACGCGTTTTGAACGGGCACATGTCACGCTTCCTCAGGTGCAATAGTAGTACAGTTCAATGTATCAAGGCCGGCTGAAATCCGAAAACTGACTGCAAAAGCCGCAACAAAAACCGTGGTACGGTGTTTATGAGTCCACCATCAGGAGCACACTGAACAACATTGATGTACATGGCAATATTGCTACTCTCCCAAAAGGAACTTGCAGTTTGCTACAGATCACCTGGGGAAGCCAAAAGGCTATTGGAACAATGTTTTGTGGGCAACTGAGACTAAAGCAGAGCTTTATGGATAAATGAGAAGTGTTGGATTTTCTATTGAGGTCTATGGGCGTTGGTTTACAGTCAAATTTTGTGGATTCTAAATACTGAGTCTGCTTGAAAATCCAACCAAACACCAGTGCTGTGTAGACATGGCCTAATATTTTTGACTCATTTGTTTGATTTGGTTTTCTTTATCTTCTTTTAGGATTTGTGTAAAAATCTGATGTAATTTTGTGACAATTTTATGCAGAAATATAGAAAAATATAAAATGTTCACAAATGTTATGCAGAAATATAGAAAATAATAAAATGTTCACAAATTTTATGCAGAAATATCGAAAATTATAAATGTTTACAAAATTTCAGCACCTGTTATGGGTGGGCGTTTAACACAGCAAAGAAACAAATTACGGTCTGGAAATTCTGACCGGTATTTTGGTCTTTGTTTTTAGCACGTAGGGGGGGAGGGCGGGGGGGGGGGGGGCGGTTGAAATTGCAAACTGCGAACAAACGCCGTCCCCCTGCATGCTAAAAAAAAGACCAAATACCAGTCGGCATTTCCCGGAACGGTATTTCGGTCTTTCCTGTGTAAACACACCCATACAGTGGTGCTTGAAAGTTTGTAAACATTTTATAATTTTCTATATTTCTGCATAAAATTTGTGAACATTTTATATTTTCTATATTTATGCATAAAATTGACCTAAAAAGACATCAGATTGTTACACAAATCCTAAGAGTAGATACAGAAAACCGGGCTAAAATTCCTCCAAGTCGATGCGTGGGACTAAACAATAACAGAAATATTTAAAGGAGTTATTGCTGCACAAGGAATTATTGCTGCACAAGATACTGAAAGCAAAAGGATCACATACTTTTAGCACTCACAGATATGATATCTGATCATTTTCCTCAAGAAATTAATGAGATTCAAATATTTTTGACAAATTTTTGTTTTGCTTTGCTTTTCTTTATGCAGAAATATAGAAAATTCTGGGGGGTTCATAACCTTTAAAGCAGCACTGTAAAAAATTTGAAAAAATTTGGGTACTCCATGATTTCTATCTGCGGCTGATTTATGTTTTTTCCTTACTTGGATCTTTTATTGGAGAGGATCATTCTAATATTTTAAGGGATAAATTGGGTGTGACTCGTCTTTACATAGTAAATGACACTTTTAAAATATACAAACATTATCCTGAATATGAAAGACTTAGTTAAATTTTTGTTTGTTAGATTTTCTGCTGTATAAATGAATGCATTATTATACTACAGCTGATGACAGGTGCTGCGCTGCACGGATGAGAGGATATGAGTGAGGGGGTATCCGGGCATGAAAGAGGACACATGTTAGAAGGATGTTGCTACGACTCAAATATCACTGAAGCTATCCAGTGTTACATGTCCCTGCCACCTACAGAACCACCTGAGACCAAACGTACCAACATTGTACCAACAGAGATCGCGGTAAATCCTTACACAATGTTTAATTTTTTAAAGTGAAAAATAAAGAATTCTTGAATTGAAATTCCAGGACAAAGGATCTGCTTTTATTGGAGTTTTGGTTATTTAGTCCTCCAGCGCTTCCAGTTATTAAGTGTCTGAGGACAGAGTATAAGAATTAGAGACCTTCAGGATTTGCTTTCAGGCATGGGCAAAACCAACAGATCTACCAGAGCTGTCAATATTCAATGACCTTACTTGGTCAGTGCTGCCTCCACAGCGTCTTGTCATGTGGCATGGAAGACCACGTCTCATGTGACTTATAAGTGGGAACTCATCCTATGGTGACACATTTACTATGGAGGCTTTAGTGGGATGGTAGATGAATTAGTAGTCAAGGCATGTAGCATGTATTGCACGGGGAGATGAACCAAGTAGATGTGGCCCATAGATATAGTTGGTAGACAGATGGATGGAGCAGCTGGCAGGGAACAGTCAGAGGAGACCATTACCAGGGGGAACTTGGCTCTGCAATTTCTCTGGATCTGTTATATACCAGTTCTCATGGCAAGTTTGCCCATTAGGGGCGCCATCAGGGTAGTACTGACAGCATTCTTGTCAGGGTCCTGATTAAAAGGGGCCTGCTGATGTAGTGCAAAGAAGGAACTGATAATGGACAAGGAGCCTTGATGCTTCAGTTATATGGGGCCCTGGAGTTACTGATGGCAGCCCTGTGGCCCATTACATATACAGTATAGCAGAGCTGAATGTGCTCACTGTTGGCATGCTGTGCTGTGCTCACTTACAAAAGTCACTTATTCTACCTGGGAAACTGTTCATGACACATTGTGAGACCATAAGGGGCCTTGCAGATAGCTTCCTCTGTCTTCAGGTCACTAAATGTCTTATGTGGATGCAGGATGGGTCAGTTTTTTCTTTTGCCTATGACAATAGTTGTTTTCCCGTTGGTATCACTGATAGGTATGAACTTTCCTTTTCCTTCTTACAAGAAATGGTGGAGAACCATGTCCTCAAAACTCCAATGAACACCAACTCACCTGAAACAAGAGAACTTGGGACTGCAAGTATCACATCTGTACGACCAGAGACCGGTAAGTCCTTGGAAGGTGGATGGCATTGGACATTAAATAAGCCTAAAAATGTTTTTTGGTCCACTATCCTTTCACATCATTGTTGCTGTGGATCCGGAGATCCATTTTTGGTCATCTTAGTACTCCGGTTTGAATTATCACCTTACTACCTTACGATAGGAGTCGTGAGTCTGTTATATATGTTGCGTTATTTATCAAGTTTATGGACATATATTTCAATGTATTATAGCATGTAGATGCTTTAAGCAGTAAGTTTATGGACATATATTATAATATATTTTGGTCTGTACACATTCTCTTTTTCCCTGATGAACCTCATGTAATCTTTGAGGAGAAACGCGTCAGAAAGGCAATGGGTGTCTTTGCATGGATAATCAATATATGCATATGTGAGGACACTTATCTTGAACATTAGGTGTACATATGGGACTATACTTGCATTTCTAAATTGCTGGACACTCTGTAGTTCTTTTTATATCTGTTACTCCACGGTGTGTTTTTTGTATGTATATTGTTGTTATCTATAGCTGTAGTCCCTAGGGTAAGTTCAGGAGGTTCCTGGTTGGGGACGCCGTTATCGGGGCAAATACCCCCTTTTCTGTCTGGCTAGGTAGTTTTTTGTGGTAGGGATAGGTTCTATTGTTAGTTTAGATATTGTTGTGAGCACTATTTAGGATTTATAATTTGTTCTTAATTGTTGTATATCAATAAAGGTTTAAAGTTTTTTTTTATATTTCCCCTAGATCTATACCATTTTTGGGTTTTTTTGGTGTTTAACACTTTGGATACCCGGGGTACTTTATTTTTAAGGTTGCTCCTCCTATTATTCAAAGTGGGTTTTTGTTTTTTTTTTTTCCTTAAATTTAGACAGCCCATTCTAACTGAGCCAGTTTTATGTAGTCTAAAACATGTGGGGCATTGTAAAGGGTCTAATAAAATTTTACAATGTTTAAGTGCCAAAAATTTTGAAAACCCCCCATGTGTGTACGAGGACAGAACTTGTTAAGGTTCACACATTGGGGATAAAGGGTTAATCGGGGGTTAATCGCAATAAGATATGTACTTTAATTTTGTTAAATATCAAAATTTTTACGTTTGATACTGTGCCGGGGAGTTTTTTTTAGTTTTGTGATACACTTTGTGAAAAATGGACGTGTCCTTTTTTACTTCCGGGTTTTCAAAAATTTTTCTTTGTAGAAAACCCCTTATAGGTAAGGGGAAAGGACCCCAGTTTTTTTCAGGTAGTGGGACAACAGGCAGAGACCCAGTATTTATGGCAATAGATGGCGTAAAAAGAACCCAATATTCCCCTTTTTCCAGTGTGGACGCTTGAAAAATATGAATACTTGGGGAAAGAGATTTAATACACGGCGAATTTGAATTTTTCCCAAACCCTAAAAGAATAGGGGTCTCAATTTTTATCGTAGTACTTTTTAACCTGAGAGACAGAATGAAAAGAAATTCCATTTGTCTTTTTTTTAAATAATTAATGGCATTTTTTGCTTGGAAAAAAGTATGTGATCACCGACCAACAGCAAGAATTCGGCTCTCCAACCTTTAGTTTTCTTTACGAAACCTCCTACTCTGCACTCATTGCCTGTTTAAATTGAACCTTTTTAAATCATTACTTGTATAAAAGACACCTGTCCACACTCAATCAATCACACCTAGAGATGGGCGAATTTCTCAAAAATTCGATCCGGTTTCACCCCGAATTTTCCGACAAAATTCTTTTTCTTCCGAATTACTTGGCAAAAATCGCTTTAAAAAAAGAAGCTTTTTCGGCTCACAGAGTGCAGGGTGCGTAGAATTTGGGCCCCATGCTTAAATATCAGAGGGCTGTTTTGGTCTTCAAACTTGTTGTGTTTTAAAGTATGACAGCAATGATCCGGCTCTTAGAATCGCTTCACTATAAAATTCCCCCGGGCATTTAAAGGGGGCAAAACTGCCCAAAAAAACTAAAGGGGAATGTACCCTGATAAAGTCTGCGAGCGACAGCGGGAAAAAACAAGCGAGGTAGGGGGCAACATTATGACAAGTGGGGAGGTGACGGCGGCACCACACACATGAGGTCAAAGGGGCACAATACACAGTGGTAGGTCCGGCAGCACCACAGCACAGCATGAGTCAACAGGGGCACAATACATTTGGGAGTGGAAAAAACAGGGGGAAGCCACAGAAAGCACAATACTGAGAGTGGAGGTCACGGTGGCAGCAAAAGAGCGGCATGGCACAATGACATTCTGGAGGTGGCAAAACAGGAGGAAGCCACAAAAAGGGCACAATGACTGAGAGCGGGTCAGGCGGCAGCGCATGAGATCAGGCAGTGGCCAATGACATTCTTTGGAGGCGGGCAAAACATATTAGGCCACAGATGTACAATCACACAGTGGGGAGGTCAGGGCGGGCAGTATGAATCGGGCAGTGGCACAATGACATTCTAGGGGCGGAAAACGTATTGGGCCCCACAGGGGGCCACAATCACACAGTTGGAGGCACGGCGGCAGCAGTATGAGATCAGGGCAGGGGCACAAGACATTCTAAGGCGGCAAAACAGTTTTGGGCCCCAGAGGGGCACAATCCCAGTGGGAGGTCAGGGCGCAGCAGTATGAGGTCAGGCATGGCACAATGACATTCGGGAGGGGCAAAACATATTAGGCCACAAGGGGCACAATATCAGTGGGGGAGGTCACCAGCACAATGAGATCGGGCAGGGGCACAATCATTTGGAAGCGGCAAAACATATTGGGCCACGAGTGGCACAATCACACGGGTTGGGGGTCACGGGGGCAGCAGTATGAGACAGGCAGTGGCAAAAATTACTTTCTGGAGGCGGCAAAACAGTATTGGGCCACAGAGGGCACAATACACGTGTGGAGGTACGGCGGCAGCATATGAGATCAGATGGCAAAATGACTTTCTGGAGGTGGCAAAACGTTTTAGGCCCCAGAGTGGCAAAATCACACAGTGTGGAGGTACGGGGGCAGCAGTATGAATCGGGCAGTGGCACAATGAATTCTGGAGGGGGCAAAACAGTATTGGGCCACAGATGCCCAATCACACAGTGTGGAGGTCAGGGCGGCAGCAGATGAATCAGGAAGTGCACAATGACTTTCGGGGGCGGCTAAACAGTATTAGGCCACAGAGGGGCACAACCCACAGTGTGGAGGTCACGGCGGCAGCATATGAGATCAGGCAGTGCACAATGACATTCTGGAGGGGGCAAAACAGATTGGGCCACAGAGTGGCACAATCACACAGTGTGGGGGGTCACGACAGCGCAGCATGAATCAGGCGGGGCAAATGACATTCTGGAGGTGGCAAAACGGAGAAGCCACAAAAGGCAAAATGACTAAAGCGGGGGGTCACGGGGGGCACAGCATAATCAGGCAGTGGCCAATACACAGTTGGGGGCCGGCAGGAGCACACACAGCATGAGGTCAGAGAGTGGCAAAAATGACATTCTGGAGGGGGAAAAAACAGGGGGAAGCCACAGAGTGGCACAATGACTGGAGGGGAGGTTCACGGGGGCCGCAGCATGAGGTCAGGCATGGCACAATGACACGTGTGGAGGACATGGAGCAGCCACACAGCAGCAAGGTCAACGGGGCACAATACACAGTGTGGATGTCACGGCAACAGAAACAGCAGCAGCAGCAGAGGTCATAGGTGCCACAAGACAGATGTTGAGGTGGGGGGCAAACCAGCCCCTGGAAAAGTGGTGGTAAGGAAGGGGGAAACGGGCAGCAATGTGGGCATCGCGGGGGGCATCAGAAATGGCTGGGGCGGGGTAGTTGAACCAGATGACCCAAAGGGCATTGGTGTTGGAAATCCGGGCCGATCCACGCCTGTTTTCATCTTGACAAAGGTCAGTTTTTCCCAATTTTCCCCCGGGGAAAAGCGGGTTCCCCTTTGGGGGAATTGAGGGCCCCCGCCGCACTGAACACCCCTCTGATGCCACACTCGGGCCGGGCAGGACAGCTTCTCCACTGCAAACTGGGCAAGTTGCGGCCAACACCAGTTTGGGTTTTTGCCCAAGCCCAGGGGATCTTCAACGGGTGGAGAGTGCGTCCAAGTAGGCCCAAACCTTTTGGTTCAGGACTGCCCCCGGCCTGCTGCTGCTCGGCGACTGCCCTCCTCCAGGCGGGTGAAGGGAAGCGCTCATCAGTGACCCAGACTTAGGTTGCGCTGATGGAGCTGGTACCTCCGACCCCCCCCCCCTTCCCCCCGGCAGCCGGCAGTAGTACAGAGCGCTGGGAACCCCCCCGGTCAGACCTGTCAGAGGGGGGCGATCCCGCACATGGGAGCGGCCACTGATTAGGGAGGATTTCCATAGTTTTTGAGTTTGCTTCCCCAATAGCGGGAAAAAGGCTCCCTTTTGCCCGGTAGCGAGGGTCCAAAGGGGTGAAGCCAGAATCACCCCTCTGCCGGATGTGACTTTTCAGCTTCACTAGCCAGGCAAATAAGCATGCTGGGGGCCATCTGCACAAGGACCCCAGGGGCTCCCTGCCTCCATTTCCACTGTATACTGCCACGGTGTTGGGGGGTATTCCCTCATTCCTCATCCCCATCCACCTCCCCCGTGCTCCTCCCTCCCCCTTGTCACCTGGGTAAAATCCACTCATTTCACCAGACAATGTTTCTGCTCCAATGTCCTCCTCCCCCTCCATTTCAGTCCCTACCGGATTTTTGTGGCCGCAGATTATTGCCAACCCCCAGCCCCCCTGCCCGACAGATTTTTCAGTCTTTTTCCGGGACATGAAGCAGTGGAATGCTTATTCATCCCGTAGTCCGGGCGACTGACAAATAACGTCCCCTCCCGAAGGCCTCAAAAAAGGGCGGGGTGTCACGCATGACTGCCCCGGTTACTCAAAATTACACAGGGGAGTACTTCTGCTGCCTGGATCATCAAAAAATCGTTTTTAATGGCCTTTTTCTGTTCATACTCGGTCCAACATGTGCAGGGGAATTCCGCGGGTGGAAACATCGCAATCAAGTGTTTTGGGGGGAAACCCTTTTTGCCCTGCAACTCGGGAGGGGGTTTCCTGGGTTTGTACGAAAAGGGTAAAGGCATGCACAGTTTCCTGGCCATTTCGAATGTTCTGAAAATCGGGGGAAAAACTTCAGGGAACCCTTTTTTAAACCAAATTAACACGTGCGCCATGCAGGGCGCATGGACCATCCCTCCTCGTGCAGTGCGGACACCATGTTCCTCCCATTGTCCGTCACCAGGGTTTCCCATTTTCATTTTTGGGCGGAGAAAGCCACACATCAATTTCTTGCTGCATGACCGGAGCAATTTTTCCCCTGGTGACTTCGTTCCACATTGGGGATGGAGCAGTACTTTGGAGGCTAAAATGGTGGTGGTGGGGGAGGAGGAGGAGGCGGACATTGGGGCAGGTGCACGTTTGACAAAGTGGAGGGGAAACGGCGTCTCCCGTCCAAGTTGTTTTGGTGGCCTGGGTGGGAAAACATTCACCCCGTGGGTCGAAAAAAATGTACTGGCCCCCGACCCTATTACGCTCCAACGTCCGCGTTTTGGCCGTGCCCTTTAAAAAAACCGATAACCAAGGACTGACCCACCTTCTGTTCTAATATTTATGAAGTGTGGGACGCCTTTTTTGGAAAAGAAATTTCGGCTTGGAACTCTCCCCTCGGCCCGGGACAAGCCCTTTTTCTCCGAACAGTGCAATCCACCATTTGGAAAAAGGGGGGACTGCCAGTACCCAAAAACTTGGGCGGTACGGTCAGCTCTGCACCTTAGGATGGTTTTGGGCCATACTGTTTCTCTTTGCAAACGCCTCGCTGAACGATTGGGCCCCGGTAGGAGGGGGCAGGGGGCATCTGGACCGGGAGATGATGTCAAAGAAAACGCTCCCTTTCTGCAGAGGTGGTGGGCCTTTTCTGGCTGCAAGGGAGCGTGCCACTGGGCGCTGCGCTGCTGTTTCTGCGGCGGCAGGGGGACCACCACATCTGAGCCACTTTCTCCCCGGGGCCCCGGGTGGGACGTGCATGTGTTGACCAGGGCCGTGGTGCCAAGTTAGCTCCCTGGGCCCCGCTTCACTTTCTGCCCAAATTTACATATACCCTATTCGGGTCCTCCCGGGGTCTTTGCAAAAAAACTCCCACACCCCCGATATGGATTTTACTGCCAACGCTCATCACTGATGACTACTGTCCGCCGCTGCTTGCAGCCCCCCGTGCTGCACTTTCTTGGACCTGCGAAGGGTTTTTTACCCCCCGTGGGCCGCTTGGTCCCGACTCACACTGCTGCTACCTCGACTCACGGCCCACACGACCCACTTGCTGGCTGCGCTGCTGCCTGACGCACAACGACGCCCTCTTCTCCTGCGATGATGAAGCCCTTCCCCACCCGGGTCCCAAGTGTGGTCGGGCTACATCACATCATTTTTTTTCATCGTCACTGCTGCCTCATCACCGGGCTTTGGGATGCCGAGGTGACCTCTCACAACATACCTCCTTTTTTTTTTCCTCCACATCTAACTTGCCGCCTACTGCAAAAGCAGGCGATATTGGCCCCCTTTCTTTTTGCTGCCAATAGCGCTGACTGCCCTCCTCAAATTGTTCATCCTCGCTATATAGTGCGCTGAGCCCAACCACATGTAGAATCCTGGCTGAGGAAACCCGGGGGCAGAGGCGGGTGAGGGCAGGTGAGGGCCCTGACCCCCCCCGGGCCTCCAACTAATGGTTTTGTCTAGGTTCCCACCCCACTCTTGGTGGGGTTGTCAATGTCCTCTGGGAAAGGGGGATGAAAATAGCCAACCCAATCAAGAACCAATGGGTTTTCTGAACAACACCGGCCGCTAGATGAAGCGGCAGTTGTGGCCTCCCGGTGACCCCTCTGCACGTCCCCTTTTGGGCCGACCTGGGGCCGTTCCCGGAATGTTTGTGCCACTGCACTCCAGTGCAAGCCTGCCACCCTCTGTCTGACATCTGTTTGTTCTAAAATTTCGACCTGTTTGATGATGATATCTTTTTTATGATAAAAATACACCCCTTTTTTTACACCAAAGAACCCCTAACAAGCTGGGTAACCCTTTGGGTTAAATTGCGCCCCCAAAATGGCCAGGAAAAATTTACTTTTATGTTCTTTTAAAAAAAACCCGTGTGTTTTTTTCTAAATTAAAAGCACAAACAGGGTTAATAACCCCTTCGGACGAAAAAAGGCTAAGGAAAAATGTTATATTTTTGGCGTTGAAAAAGAGTTTTTTTTGCAGCACACCACAAAAAAACGTTTTAATTTAACCCCCGGATGTAAATTGCGCCCAAAAAATTGAGCCCCACAAATGTACTTTTTAGGGGTTACAATTGCGTGTTTTTTACGCCACACAACAAGAGATCAGTTGTAATTAACTTTCTTGTGAATTAGGCACAGGAAAAAATTTATAATTTTTTTGGGTTGAAAAAGACGGTTTATTTTTGTCGACACCGAAAACAACCCCTTAATTTTAAACCCCGGATTAAATTGGCCAAAAATTGAGCCCCACAAAATAGTACTTTTAGCGTGTTCAATTGGTGTTTTCTAGCCACACAACAAAAGGGTAAGTTTTTAATTAACCTTTCTTGTGAATAGGTACAGAAAAATTTTATATTTTTTCGTTGAAAAAGACGGTTTTTTTGGGTCAGCACACCAGCAAAACAACCTTAATTAAACCCCTGGGTGAAAATTGCGCAATAGAATTGACAGCCAAAAATGAAGTGGTATTTGTATTGTAAAAACGCTTTTCTTTAAATGAATACAAAGGAACTGGCTTAGATCCCCTTGGATATTTAATGTATTACTGCAGTGGATCACACGGATTTCAGACCAATAACCCCAAAAATTAAAATAAACTTAAGGGAAAATCTCGAGACAACTGAGAACCCCACAGAAATCGCTATATAAAAAAAAATTCTTCAGTAAGAGCTATCAGCCGCCAGCACCTTCCCTGATGGGACAGTGGAGGAGTGTGACTCCCCACGTCGCGCCCGGACTTATATAGTGCGGGGACGTCAAGAATCCCGCCGGTCTCTAATTGGCTTAATCTCTGCAATTATGCAGGCTAGCCCTTCTTCCCCCCAGATTCTTTGCCCCCCTGTAGCCCAGGCTCGCAGCCCTTTTATCAATCAAAAGCACACTTTGTTCACCCGAAACTCCAAAGTTCGACTCTTCCGAACCGAATTTTTTCCCGAAATTCTAAACAAATTCCCCCTTGAGAATCGATTCGCCCATCTCTAATCACAACCCCCAAACCCCCCACCATGGCCAAAGGGCCCAAAGTTTATTTTTAAAGACACCGGGGACAAAATTGTAGACCCCCACAAGGCTGGGTTGGGGACAGTTAGGCAAGCGTTGTTCAGGAAGCAAAACTGTTGGTGAAAATTTTTAGAGAATGGAAGAAAACAAGGACGTCGATCTTCCTCGGTCTGGGGCTCCATGCTAATCTCAGCTCTGAGGTAAACATTATTCTGAGAAAATCGGGAAAAGCACAGAACTACACAGGGGGACCCCAGTCAATACCGAATAGAGCTGGCACCACAGCTCACAGTTATTGTTAGTAACACATAGCCACAGGATTAAAAATTGCAGGACAAAAGGCCCCCGTACAACAAAATTGAGCAACCAACGAGTGGGCACAGGGAGATACTGCCACTGCACAAATTGCAGATACACACGGTGGGTCATACATAACCCCCCTTTCTTATGGGCTTCACAAGGGTTGGTCATTCACTGGGCCACGCAAATGTTTGGTATTTCCCCGCCAGGCCTTTTGAAGCATCCAGGCCCATTTGACGTTTACCAAAACCATCGGGGTGATCAAGTGGGGCATGGGGGAAGGTCATGGGTAATGAGAGCAAAACAAAATTTTTGGGACAATTCCCATCACCGAGTTTGGAGGAGTAAAGGAGATACAAAACCCCAAAAACACTGTTAAGAATGAGATGAAAAATCGACTTTGAGGGGGCTTTTCTGCAAAGGGGGCAGAGGGCTGTACTGTATTTAAGGAAGGATGGATGGGGGCCATGAAGCGAGTTTTTGACCAAAAACCTCCCTTTCCCGGGAAGAGCATTAAAGAGGGTCGTGGCTGGGTTTCCACAGACAAAACCCATATAAACAGCCGGGCAACTAAGACGGCCCGAAGAACAATTCAAGGCCCCCCCCCCCCCCCCCCCCC